>JACEVL010001042.1:450000-550000 GCA_020284085.1 Aporrectodea caliginosa
CAGCTGGTTTTAGTTAACTATACAGATTTAGCCTGCTGCGGCTTAATATTAAAGCAGAAAAATTCCGTCACTTTTGACGAGCTTTTTAAGTGTCAAAAATGTTATTCGTATAAGCTTACTGATTTTTCCGATTTCTTAAAGAAATCATAACCTTATACTTTCAATTTTAATAGTAAACCCTCTAGCTAACCATTTTGATGAGGTCAACTCAATGACGTTCCCCTAAATGAAACGCTTCTAGTTGCAACAAGATTGTAAGGAGAACTCTGAATCTTACTCCATGCGGTGTGCTGATCCCATTTCCGGCAGCGCCGCTGAAATAGAAAACAAATTGACGGTATGTTGTGACTTGTTGCTGAGTAGCAATGACAGCTCGCCATGTTACTCCTAGCGACGAAATCAGAAGTCCCCTAATTGGCCTGTCCTGGACAGATACCGAGCTTATCCGAACGGAATACTAATCGGGACTCTGCTCTTGCGGTGTACTAGTCGTTGTTATTGGTCTCTGAGACTTCTTCTGCATATACCTTACCATATTGGACGTACATTTTTCGACGGTTTGAGAAAAGACGCTATATAAACACACAGGTTCGCCGGAAGGTAACAGGATAAAAGTCAGGGATGGACAGCAATTGACATTACTTGATATCACGTAATTTGCAATTTGTAATTCAATTACAGTTTCCCATGTATTTTGTAATTTGAAATTATTTTTAATGTCCCAAAGTAATTTGTAATTCAATAACATTTCTCAGAGTAATTTGCCCATCCCTGATAAAAGTAACACGATTGTTTACACGCTGCGTATAAACTATAAACTCCTTGAAAGCGTTGTTCTAAGGTTGAAAATCTAAGGAGCAAACATGACCATAATCATCCTACGATTGCTGAAGCAGTGAAACTTACTTCAGTGAGGCGCGGTGGTGTAGGGGTATGTTCGGTGCCTTGCAGCCGGAGGGTTGCGGGTTCGAATCCACCTCAAGCCACCGCGTAGGGACCCTGGGGAAGTCCTTCACTCGCAATTGCTCATGCGCTTCGGCAAGAAACTCCGATTCAGTGTCCGCGCTGTAGTCGCCCGGGCAGGGTCCGATTTGCCGGGGGTCGGGGGGTTGGACCCCCTTGCTTCTTCGTTTTGACCCCCTTGCTTCTAGCCTTTGGCCGACCCCCGAGGGGGTCGGCTTGACCCCCTCAAAGTCATTATCCTTACCCACAGTCCTACACAAACGACTCCATTATGACCAAGCAGCCAGCCTATAGCTTCTGCCTCCCTCTCTGCTACTCCCCTTCTCTCTCTGAAAGCCCACGCACCGATATATATATATATATATATATATATATATATATATACACAATTACACATACATATATATATACACATATATATATATATATAATGGTCACCGTTGTCTTTAGTGGGCTAGTAGCTAGTAATGTTTCTTCTCCCTACTCGACCACTTTCCTCCTTTTCCTCTGTCTCTTATCTCTTTGTCTTGCAGTTTGATATATTATGCGTGTCACATCACCATCTGCTTTTGGATTAAGGAAGAAAGTTGTCTGTCAACAACAAGATTTCTACGCTGGTTATAGTTTTCGGGCCGCCCAAAGGATCAGGTTTCCCAGAGGTTCCCTTATACTAGAGGTCCATGCTTTAGGAGTGGACCCCGGGTATAAGAGCTGGGGTCCACGCTTCAGTCGCCCTGCTGACCCACGACCCTCTGGATATTGATATATCCAGAGGGCCATGGCTGAGCTTTCCCAGGGCAGTGGGTCTGAGACGGCTGAGTCATAAGTCGTGGAATATCTGTAGCCTACGTTGTGTGTTCGAAATTCCAATTTTATTTGTAGGCCTATTTGTTGTTCGTAAAACTGTATGCTTACGGTATCGCTTGCCTTTATCGAAAATTAAGCGACATAAACTGAACGGAGCTAGGTCTAAGAAATTGTCGGAGAAACGAGCAGCAGCTGCAGCAAGTTCTATGGAGTAAATGCAGATATTTTGAGGGGCACTTACTGATTGCTCAGCAAGTTAAGATGAACAAGACATTGAATCCAATCATGCCACAGCAGTTTCATCAGCCTAGTAATTTTGCTGAAGTTCTCAAAGACTTTGCAGACTGATCAAGGATAGAAAAGTTTTGAGACTGGTAAGAGCCACATATTCATATAATCGAATAATGTTCAGCATAGCGTTCGACTAACTCTGTGTTTCGCTAAAATTCTAAATTTCTATTGGGAGAGCTTGCCGTTATTCGCCACGGGCGCTAAAATACCTAGCCACGCCACTGATCAAATCACTTGCATTGGAACTGTCTCAGACAAGTGATAATGACTCCCTAATCCAGTGCTTCCCAACCTGAGTTTCGCGGCACCAAAGAGCCCCGTGAACCTGCTCGTGGTTGGATGTCAGAAAGGTAGAATCATAACATTTGTGCAGCTCTCTATGTGAAAGTTTTAAAATTTATCACTACTAACATAGGCCTATAATTATTTTTTAAACCTGAAAGTAGTGTAGAAATAGTCGCAACCTGGCACCTGCATGTTTAATACAAGAAACGTTTCTTATCAGTAAAATAAAGAACTAACTTGAAGACAAATAGTTGAAATTAAGGTCAAAGGTGCCGCTGATCTGCCGTTAGTAGGCTAAGGGTGTCATGCTCTGAAAAAGGTTGGGAATGACTGCCTTAATTAATCTATTAGTATACTTTATAAAATATATCTCACTCTTCCTGTTACGTCGGCCACTGCAGAAAGAACTTTGAGCAGATTGAAAATAATCAAAAATTACTTGCGATCCACTCCAGTACTCCACCATCACAAATAAACGCCACTTTCAAACGATTTTATGTATAGGATAGTACATATACTAGTGGTCTACTACATTAACTAGCCTACTGTGCATAATTATGGCATTATTTCAAATATGCCATCATTTAAAGTTAATTGCCATTTTAACCGTGGAATGTGGTGCCTCTAAAAAAAACCTTGCCCCACAGGGCCCACACAAAGATTTCGTGGATCCGCGATGTTCTCGACCCCCCTGCTTCTTTTTTGACAAATCGGACCCTGCAGTCGCCGTCGGGACTCGGGAGCGCCTCTGAGTAGAAATCTTGAAGGGGCGCTATAACAAGTGCTCATGCATACATACATCAGAACCTGTTTTCAAAGCGATTAAGACACGTACTAACTTTAGGCTAGTTTAAGATAATGTATGAGGAACTCTGTCGTTTTATCGTCCCCAGTATGAGGCCTATTCCATTACTACAGCGTATAGTTTCATCGTCCTAAATGAAAAATTCAAGAAAGACCTTTTTATGAATGGGTGTAGGCCGTGGTTAAATTGCTCATCTAGGCCTATATGTGCCGGCGGATCTCCAAATCTTTGCAAATCTAAAACTTAAGCCTATCTGGCGAATCTATACCGATATATTCGGTATTTGCTTTCGGATAAGCATGAAATGTGTGAACAAGGTGCATATGGTCCATTATTGTATACCAGAACACATTTAGGTAACCGGTATAGGCTACTCTTTTAGGTGGCGGATCTTAAATCCGGCGGGATCCGGCTGAATTTAACCATGCATTGGGTGTAGGTTTTCGAGTAGTTTTATAATTGCATTAAAAATGACAACATCGCAAGAGAAATTGTTATTGAGTATGGGTTTATCACAACAAATAGGCCTACCATTCGAAATTCTGCTAAATTCAAAAAGGGAACTAACCAAAGACCTCCAATACCAGCGTTAGCATCTTATTTATTCAAGTTTCTTAATTAATCGATTATTTTTAATTATTTTATGCTTATTTTACGCGCTTAGGCATATATTGGTGTGTGAGAATTATAGGCCTACATGATAACGTTGACATTAATTTGTGGCGCTGAAACAATGTACTATAGGGGTAGAGTGGGGCAAAACGCCCCCTTTAACGGTTTTTGCTAAATTACAACGTGAGTAACAGCATTTTAAGCATGAAATTATTGCAAGATCTTGTACTGAATGTCCCAAGTAAAGTAAAATTATGTCCGATCAAATTCCCCAAAAGATTACATTAAAAAATAATAAAATACAGAATGCTTCAAAGGGGGCGTTTTGCCCCTCACCTGGGGCAAAACGCCCCCGTGATCTGACCCCCCGCTACCTGAAAAGTCGATGCACATAATCAACTGCAATCACTGCATTAATGCAACAATAACTATAAGAAGTAATGATCTCTAGAATTTTTTTTAAAGATGTCATAAAAAATAATTAAATATAAAAAATACGCTTTGCTCCAGGTGACTCTGAGGTGAGGGGGCGTTTTGCCCCATGTCAGCATTTTCCATAGGGGAGGCGTTTTGCCCCGCTTGGTGCTACCTTGTGAGATTGCTCATATAATAAAAAATTGATATGCTAAAACCCCATTTATTGTGCACAGTAATTCGATATAGGGTATACTTTAGACCTATATTTATATTATTGGCTATGTCTAGCATTTTGGCACCATTAATGACCCAGAATTGGCGGCTGACTCTTATAAGGAAACACGAAAAAATCAATTTTTCTAAAATAAAACTAAGCAAACCATCTAAAGATAAATAACTGACGATTATCTCATTAGGGTACAACTAAGAAACCCCAGAACATTCAAACATTTCATTACATGGCACAGGGGGACAGGGACGGGAGGGGCGTTTTGCCCCACTCTACCCTAATGGGCGAATAACGGGGAACGCTAAACGTTAGATTACCAATTACGATTGATATCACACGTCCCTGAAATTCCCTGAATGCCCAACATATCGCTAAGCTGTTACACTGTTACAGTAGACTCAGTAGTCACACGTAGACAGTGGCGGGGCCAGCTATACAATTCCAGCAGGTCGCGTCAGGGTCACGGGAGTTATATCGCAGGTCCAAGAGATTAATGCTTTAATTTGACGCTTGAATTTAAAGCAACGGCAGAAAAGAATACTTAAGCATTTCAATTTTAGGGTCTACACTCTACAACATAGACTTCTATTGACATACTATAGATAAAACGTAAAAAAGTCGTTTAAATATAATAATTGCACTAATGATCTTATGGGACAGATGTTGATGTTTTAAATGTAAAGGAGATATTAAACATTCCAAATAATTTTACACAGCAGTAGGTAGTAATTATGCAGATCATAAGGCAGGTCAAGAGTAGCCTTTAAAAAGCAGGTCAACTGACCTACCGCGATCCATGGTAGCGCCTCCACTGCACGAAGGCCTACTGTGTCGACAAACTGTTTTATCGAATTGAATCGTAACTTACACGCCGATCTGGTGCGACGACTTTTAATGATCATTTTCAGCGCTATGGATACCGGTACTTTTATATCGGATGAGTTTCTCGTCCAGGATGACGTTCTCATGATGTAAACTTTCCATTCATTTATGACGTTCTCGTTGTGCAAATTTTTTCCCTTCACTGTCCATGTCCCCAAAAAATTTTACCCCGAAACAACTTACATGCACGAAATAAACTGTTAGAGTTGTATAATGGAATTGTTAATTGATGAATACGGGCGACCAAGAACCACCAGAAGATCCGCCAGAAGATCTCCCAGAAGATGGGATTCCTGTGACACGTCGCCTAGTAGGCCTACCCAGAGGCCATTCCATTTGCACAACGTTACATTCCCACCTTAAGACTGTCTTATTTAGTGGGGTTTGGTCGGGAGTGCTCCTGAGTAGGCTGAGTAGATGGTCTGGAGGGGGCGCTATATAAAACTTAATTAATAATGAATGAATGAATGAATGAATTAATTAATTAATGAAAGATCCACCTGAAGATTCACCCGACGGTCGGAGAACTTCGCTGGATCGGTATACTGTCAACTTGTTTTATTAGAACAGTGACATTGATTTGGAGTCAGCTTCTAGGTTGATTGGCTTGACTAATATTTGTGTCTGGACTTTTGATTGACAGCAGTATTATGTGTAAACGGAGAGTGTGGCCGAACAGGTGTTGAGTCGTAGGCCCTAAGCCTTGCGTGTTTGATTAGATAGTCATGCAGGTGTGAATGAATAATTATTATAATATATACTCGCACGTGGAATCGGGAAATTGATATTTAGTTACAGAGAGAATTGATTTGTGTTAAGCTTGTGTTAATTGACAGTTGATTTGTGTAAGTGGTTTGTGTACGTTGAATTGAAAGAAGAAATATTTGAAAAGTGTAGGCTATACGGACTGTTAATGCGAATTGACAGCCAAGGCCAAACTACCACAATTAAGTTATCTAGATAGAGATAGAATTGAGAAAGTATAGTTAGAGTAGCCTATAGTTGATTAGGAAGGGATGGCGAACCTATGGACCGCGTGCCCAAAGTGGCACTCGCTCAAAAGTTTTGGGCACGTGGAATTTGGAGCGTCCCCCTAAGTTTCAAACATAGAAATACAAAATTACTGTACGTAGGAATCCACATTTTCTTTTATCTGTCTGAAACATCGCTAGATTCGCGGTCACTGAGTCCACGATCTAAGACTCTCCGGTGGCTGATATTTGTCCTATGCAGCATGATAAGCTACATGTATGTAGGATGAAGTCGACGAAAACGACGGTTTCCACAACTATTATATGTCCTTAAACAATGGATGAATCTGTTACTATGTAGGCCTATATACTTATCTGTTTTGTCTATAGGTCTACAATGCAAGTAGGCTACCAACAAATTCATGAGCTATTTGGTTATTGCAAATTTATCGATGTATGTTTAATACTTAATAATCAATCAGACATACAATATCCTATATAATAAATATGCCTAAATATTTAGGTAGCATATTCCATTCTCTCTCTCTCTCTCTCTCTCTCTCTCTCTCTCTCTCTCTCTCTCTCTCTCTCTCTCTCTCTCTCTCTCTCTCTCTCTCTCTCTCTCTCTCTCTCTCTCTGCGTATACATATATCCAGGGCAAATCCTCTAGTTGTAGAAGGTTTTGACCATCTGCAGGACCCAACGTTGGCTAACCACGAAAACGAAAATCAAGATGATGATGTAGCGCATGTATGATTTCACAAGTAACTAATTAACGGGTAGAATGGTAGGCCGCAAGACACAGAAAGTCAAGGTAATGATGTAGCGCAAGTATGATTTCACAATAAACTAATTCACGGGCAGAATGGTAGGCCGCAAGAGTTCTCCTCTCTTACGGAGGACAAGACGAGAAGGAAGAAGCCCTTAGAGGAGTATAGACAAAGTAGATGCGAAGAAGGAGGAAGAAGAAAAGGAGGGTCAGGATGGAGACGCTGATGGGGATATTTTAATAGTTTTCTCGCTATTATTACTACCATTAGGCCTACTATCAAAGTCTAATTGTTCAAAATGCGTCTGGTCACATTTCCACCACATACTGTCGTTTTGGGAGCCATACCATGCAGCAGTAGGCTACATAAAATTGTGGGCGACGTCGATTTCAATATTCCCAGTTCAGTTATAGAAGTCTGTGCTCTAAAGTTAGGTCGACGTCAACAGCTCTGGTTGTCGCAAGATGTCGTTAAAGTCTACTAACTTGGTGTGACCGAAATAGCAACAGTCACATCAAGTTGAGTAAACTGCCGTCGCCGAATCCGGTCTTTCCAGACGCCTTAATTAAATAACTACGTTCGACACTAGAAATAAACTTGTCATGCTCATTAAAACATCGTTAGAATTGGCGAGGTGAGATAAGGCGACGTCGGGGTCAAGGCACCCGACAGCCCTAAGATGTCGTAACCAGTGGACTCTGCTGTCTCTGCTACAATATGTCCCAAGCGATAGGCCCTATTTCCTTTGAAAAAAACAATGAATATTGGGGCACGTCATAAAGGCATGATGTGGGCAATTGTTCCTATTTGCTTCTCCTTGCGGGCGTCCACAACCACTACGTATCAGAGATGGGGAACTAATCCATTAGATTGTAATCGATTAGCTAATCGATTAGACAAACAGTTAATTCTGATTCTAATCGATTAGCTACAAGATTTTGCTAATTCTAATTCTAATCGATTAGGAATTTAAGTAATCAATAAGCTAATCGATTAGACATCTTTAGACAAACAGCTAATTCTAATTCTAATCGATTAGCAAATTTCAGCAGCTAATTCTAATTCTAAGACTTAATCGATTAGCAATTTAACTAATTGTGCCCATCTCTGCTATGTATTACTATATATACTATGTATTTTCTAATGGATTGTACTGGTGCAGGTAACAAGTCTGCAGCATGGATGAAACAATGAAAGCAGTCGACAGACGAAACACGACTGGCGCCACCTTCTGGCCAGAATCCGTCTCGATCGTCACCGACCGACAGATGGCGTCAATTCCGGAAGCCACGATGTCACGTGACATTCAGCTGTACGTCGTCATCGGTTTCCTGTCGCTAATGAGCGTCATCGGAACGGCCGGAAATGCTCTGGTCTTGTGCGTGTTCTTTAAGAAGCGAAAGGAAAGGGCGGTGTCGACGCTCCTGATAATCGCTCTGGCGGTCGTCGACTTCGTCACGTGTCTCGTCGTCATTCCCTACACCGTCTACATGGAGTCGGTCGACTTCCAGGTGCGCAGCGACATCTCCTGCAAGGTCTACCAGTTCCTCATCACGTCCAACATCCCGTTCTCTGCGCTCATTATGGTCCTGATCGCTGTCGACCGCTACCTCTGCATCTGTCACCCCTTCCTCCGCCTTCTGACCGTGGCCAGGGCAAAGGGCGTCATCGCCACCCTCGGCCTATTCGCTGCCACCCTCGGACTCTGCGTCTCACTGATGTTCGGTGTCTATCAGCGAAAACTGGACATGTTTACCACCGTCGAACAAGGGGGTTACCCGACAGGGACTTTCGAACCTGCTACTCTGTCTGGGTCCTGGTCAGGAGATTTTGTGCCACTGGGAAATCTGGGGAGTCGAACCCTCGGTACGACAGCAATTCCGGGAAACTCTAAATGGTCTGTTCAGAAGCAGTCGAGGGAGGCACCCAGCCAGAGCTCAGTGGCACACTTCGAATCCCCAGCTCAACCAGATACCCTAAACCTTTCGGAAGGGCGCCCCGTCAGCGAGACCCTCGAATCCCCTTTCAACGACGAGTCGACACCACATGGATATCTTCGTGACATGGGAATGAAACTCTTCCCAGATAACGTTTCGATGGAGAGTCAGGGATTCTCTACCAAGATGACGGATGGAATACGATCGTCGATGGAATCGTCGACGTGGATAGATGACGGTCTGGGTCAGCTGGAAAACGCGGGACATTGCGAATCAAACGACCTCTTGATCAGCGCCGGCTTCCAGTACTACTACCAGAGGCTCTACACGGCCATGTATCCAGTCTGCCTTGGAATCGTCATCATCCTGTACGTCTTAATATATCGCTCAGTCCTGGAACGTCGCAGCCGGCGTCAGAAGGAGAAGAGCAAGACGAAGAGCGTCGTTCGCTCCCTCAACTCCGTCAACCCCAAAAACCGTGTGGAGTCTGACAACAACCATCGAACGGAAGCCCTTCCAGGCAACGAAGACGCACACAACCAGGACGAAATCGAGCCGATCATGCAGCAAGAGTCGGCGGACGTGGCGAAAGAGCGCTGGCATGGCAGTCAGGCGAACCGGATCAGCAAGGCCGAGAGCACCCGACTGGCGAACCTCAAGACGGCCGCCATGTTGTTTGTCGTGACCGTCGTCTTCGTCGTTACGTTTCTACCGGCGTTCCTCATGGTACTCAAACTCGTACCGAACAACGTCATCGTGTTCTACCTGTACTTTGCCAACAACGTCGCAAACCCTGTCATCTACTCCTTCATGAACCAGAACTTCCGCAACGATTTACTCAAACTGTTTAAGAGCCATCGTTGAGACGCATCAGTTGCACCCAGGGGTCGAGGTGGGAAACAAGAACCATTTCCCCCTTTCCTACCGGTATGGATTTCTCGCCTGGAAAAGTACCGGTATGCTCTGAGCCGGCCGGGAGAGGCGCCGATGGTATGGCATACCGCTTCATACCGTCACACTTTGAGCATTGGTTGCACGTCATGTGGCCGTTTTTACTCCACGTGGCATTTCAGACCCTATCACTCAGTGTGTCCAGAAGCAGCCTGCGTTAATGCCCATCTCCGCAAGTGTGCCGTCAACATAGGGCCACAACTCGGGATCAATTGTCTGGTGTGATGCACTGCGCGAACACGGAACAACCACTTCTGCTAGACACTTCAGACTTGTTGCAGCAAGTATGACAATAAAAATGTCACACGCATTATGACTTTATGAGACAATTTTAAAAGAAAACTGTCACGATTATGGAACACAAGTTTCATAGTTTGAGTAATTGCTGCAATAACCTGCATGGCTACAGCACCGACCAGCTTATAGGATCATGTATCTCTGTCTGTCTCTGTATGTCTGTCTGTAGGCGCCACCAACACCCCCTCCAGTTACACATACACCCGTTTTACTAGAGGTCCCAACTGCTTAGGATAAAGTCCGCAATCGCCTTTGGGAACAAGTGCATCCGCAAGTTGGCAGCACAGAAGTCGCCATCCGCCAAGGGGTTATCTACCACGGAGACGTCTTTCTTGCGATCGAAGAGTGGAGCTGGGATGTCTTCCCGACCGATGTCTTACAGGAAGGCCTCAAGTGCCCGGGATAACGTCTCTGATAACGCTTATAAGCGCCCCAACCGACTCACTTAATATGCGTCCTCCCCTCAGCACAGAGAGAAAGAGAGCCAGAGGGAGAGAGAAGTAGACAAATGTCCAGCATATCTGAGGAGACAATATAGTAGTTTTCCGTGTTGTAACAAGATCGTATAGCTGCCAGGCCCTCCTCCTTTCTCCAGGCTTCGGACTGACACTACCAGAGTACGAGCGGTCGGTGAGTGGGCTGCAGCGTTCGGTGATGATGACAACCACGCTATAGGCGCCTCTTCTAACCCCTTTACCAGTCCCTCCTCCACACGGGTGACAAAGGTATATGCTTGGAGAGCATGTCATCCTCTCCGGGTCATCATAATAGGCTTGTGCATCCTCATTCTCATCCACTCCTCTACAGGATCTGGAACCACACGGACCGAGTAACTGAGTCCGCATTTCTTGGGCAACGATCTAAATTATAGCTATGGCTTCTAACCGCGCCAAATTCGCCATCCAAAGCAATCAGGTCTTTAATGCGTTTCCGTTTCTCGGCGTGTCTTATCTTTTGTGCACTCTGCCAAAGTCAGCTCAAGACCCTATACCACTGAAATTGCATCGGGAGAAACGCGGAACCAACAGCCCTCGCCACAAAGGACCAACCGCTTACTCGTAGAGCGGTGATTGTTTTAAAATACAGTCCAAATTAATGTGCTAGGCCTACTCTTGTATCGAAACAATTACTAATTATGTTAAAAAATTGAAATATAAAACAGACCAAACATTTAGGAATTTCACATGTTAAAGGGTTGCTATTATTATAGGCATTATTGTTATTATATTATTATTATTACGAACACTGGGTGACATAGCAACGTAAAGCCAAGTATCGTCGGCATACTTCCGCAACTGGACTGCAAAGTGATTGCCTATGCAACAAATTGGAGACTTGTAAATAATAAGGGGCCAAGAGAGAAGGGTCAGGAAGTGAACCAATTGCCGTGATCGACTGGAGAGGTAAGAAGATAGTCAGCTTAAGGCAGTTCCAGAGAAACTGAATCTTTTTCAGTGTCTAAGAATGTAGTTAGTGGTCAACAGTGTCAAAAGCAGCACTATGGTCAAGGCATATACCGACAGGTACGCCATTTCCTTGTCAACAGAAGAGACGTTGCCCAGTGTAACTGGAGAACAGTGTCACCGAACTTGACCGAAGTAGCGTTCACGAAAAGTCGATTGGCACGGATTGATTTTAAGCTTGTCAAGTAATTTTAATGTGTTTCTCAATTATTGTCAGGAAGAGACATTCAAGAATTTCTTAAATGTTATCGAGATGAGACTAAAGTTTCAGAGGCTGTTGGTATCCAGGTCAGGTTTATTAAGTAGGTCTAAAGGTATGACTAAGGCAGAGTTAAAACATGATGGAAAACAGCACAAGTGCACCAAATGTGCAATATTTAAAAGTGGGAGAAAACATCAGAACAAGAGACAATAATATATGTACCTATCTATGTAGTCTAGCTATGAGGACAATATAATTTAAAGAGACAAGAGTTCAATCGTCTAGTTAAATATTTAATTATTGTTTTTTATTAACGAATTTAATTAAATGAAAAATATTTAATACATAATTAATTATATCTAACATGAATGACTGTACCCTTCTAAAACAATTTAACAATAAGAAAAACAAACAATACTTCTTTAAAATGTATTACAGTCGTAAAACAATTACAGTAACTATGTGTGCAAGCATGTATCAAAACACTTAACACAGCATATATTTTAGTCCCTCACAAAAGTGCTACATACCTCACAAAGCACAGCTGTGCAATTACTACACTGTAATTGCATAACATTAATTACAATTGCAAAAAACTATGAATCATACAAGCAGAATGGAAATTTAAGTCACAATCATCACAGTACAATTTACTACTGTGACGAGTTCAAATAGCACGTTGAATTTCATATCTACAAATTTTTTAGAATTAATAATCACCGATTTTTTTTAATTTTACAAACTTGCCTAAATCATTTACAAGAGTGACTGATTATAACAGCTGTGCTGAGATTAGACTGGAAATGATTTTTCCTTGCAGTCAATAATATATACACGACACACAGTTCTCTCACACATAATAAATTCACAATAACCTCAGTTACTTGTCACTGTTGCTGTGACAGAACATCCGTTTCAGTCTCTGTTACGTGTTCTGAATCCACCTACGCACAATTTGTTTGACCATGTAATGTCTCTCATTTCCACAACATTACATTAAAATGTCCTTGGCATTCAACACATAACATGAAGTCTTTCGAGTACTTGCCTCACCAACACACAATAGTAACAAGTAAAACATTACAAAATAATAAATATAATCATAACTCCATTTTATTCTAATTACAGTAATTATAATTTAACTAACTAGAATTAGAATCATTAGAGATGACAATGGCTGTAGTTGTACATCTGTTGTTCCAATTATATTAGATTAGATAAGAAAACCAGGTTAGCTTGATTTGTCTGCATTAGTACTAATCCAATGTAATTCGAAAACTTTGATAGCGCAATATTATTATTATTATTATTATTATTATTATTAAGCATCGCCACCTAGTGACGAAGCATCAATCAAGGCTGCCTTAAAGTTAACCTAAAATTCATGAACAAATAGAGTACAAAGTAGAGAATTACACAATTATCTGAACCATGCTATGAAAAACTCACATCTTGCTATCTCTCCATAATTCTTTCACTCAAAACTGAAAACACTGCTCTTTCATAAATTCTATCCAATTCCTCCTTTTCCATTTCCCTCTCATTCCGCTTCAAATCTAAGCACCATCCACCGTAGCTGTCTGAACCTTGGAACAGATTTTGCTGCCTGCCTATTGATATTTGTTTTGACTGAGCACCGTGAATAAGCTGGTTCCTGCGACTTCGCTCCTGCGGATGCTGTAGAAATCTCGAGATAGTGATTACGAATACATTTGAAAAAGTCCAGCAACAATCCAAGACATCAGAGAAAATTATGGTGACACAGGCGTTACTTGCTAAACTGAGAATCCAAGCAGTGGTCACATACTCAATAGATTATATACATTACATATATATATATATATATATATATAATATAAGATATATATATAATAGATATAAAATACATGTGTAACAATATATTTAGAATATATATGTAGATAAACTGAATAGACGGCATACAGTTCATGTTTTGGGAATGTCTGAGATGTCTATTTCAATGGGCTATTTATGTATTTAATTAACAACTGGGGAACTATACAAAATTAATATTCTATTACCGGACACGATAAGTTACTTTACAACAATGCACTTTGCAATATCCTAAACCTATTCATAACATGGGTTTTTGAGCTGGAAGTATGGTTTTGGCTGGATTTAAGTAGGGTGGATTGGGTTGGTGTGGTTCGAAATGATTATAACTGGTTTGGGGTTTGAATGGGTTTGGCTTGTTTGAAGTGGAATAGAGTTGGAAGGGGTTGATATTGGTTGGGAGAGGCATGGTAGTTAGGGTGAACAGTCAGTCTATAAACAACTGATTGGGGGTGTATGGGCTGGGTGGATTTTGGGTGGGTTCGGATTGATTTAGTTGGACTGTGATGGATTGGGTTAGGCAGGGCAGTTAAGTTGATGTGGTCTGTGTGCCTGGACTGTCCATGTTCATGAGTCGGACCCACTCAGAGTGGTTGTCCTCGAGGTTCTTGGTCAGTGGGCAGTCAAGGTCCGTCCGCTGAACGTCATCCTCTTCCGTCTCCTTTGCTTCATCTCCTGGTATGAAAACAAAAGTTAATTAGACTGAGAAATAATGATGCAATTCTATAATGCAACACCAGGTCTTCTCGGCCATGCGCCTTGACTATCTGGAATTGGCTTCCTCTGGAGCTCCATCTCCTACCTAGGAACTCTTCATCTGCATTTTATACCTATCTGAAAGCTGTTCTTTTCAGCCGTGGTTGGGCTGGGAGTGAGTAGATATCTTGAAGGGTACTTTATCAAGTTTTTGTGATTGATTGATTGATTTATTGATCTCAACCTAAACACAGCCCATCATAACAGATTCTGTTGCTTTCCCTCTCAGGTCTCTCAGCAAAAAGACCTTGACCTTCATATGAAGGCATCTCCGGACATTCATATGAAGGCATCTCCGGACAATCCTTCTGACTTGATGCAGAGCTTTTGAATAAGCTAGGGCATTGTACTTAACTTTTAATTAGCACTCAGGAAAATGTTTAGTTTACAATTATGCTTTAGACATACACTAAGAAGGAAAGATATAACCTACCACTATTGTCGCTGCTCTCCGGAAGGGTGCTCGGAAGGAGTCCAGCGCCAAACAGCGAGTCGCAGAGTGGTGCAACAAGATGTGTGATGAACGACTCCTGGAGTTTAGCCAACTGCGGCTGTGCACGGTCCATGTATGGAGACACAGATATCTGCATCGAATGCTCTTCATCACCCTATCATTCAAGACATATTTACTCTCCTCAGGATCTACGTTTATCTACCGTATATGCAGGAATCTTGAAATTACGATGTTAGAAATAAAGAAACAAGACATTTCATGGTTATTATGACAATTCTTGATACATTCCACCTGATTGCAGTTATCCAAGAAATATTTACTCTCTTCAGGATTTACGTGTATCTACCTATCTGCAGGAATCTCGAATCACGATGTTAGAAATAAAGAAACAAGACATTTCATGGTTATTATGATAATTCTTGATACATTCCACCTGGTTGTGGTTAGTGGTTGAGAGCAGCAGTTACAGACCTGCAAACAGGAGGGAAATGTTCCGGAAAACTATATCTGATGACTTTTCTTGTATATGCAGACTTGGCAAAGATAATATTTAACGATCACACTGACGATGGTGGTGATGTTATAATGACTATCCAATGATTTACGCGGTGCTTGATAAGAACCTCCCTAGCCAGCCTAAATCAGCATACACCTATGGATGTAACTATGTATGCTACATACCAGCCTAACATTGACTACAAGAAAATGCTCACTTTAGAGCACCATAAAACTGCCCAGGTACACATATGTACAAATATGTATAAATGTTTCTATGTATACATCTCAGCACTTACATACTGCCGTTTCCTGGAGGATCATATACGTAGGATGAAATAAGAGGAAATAAAGTAATCTGCATACAATGAACTGTCCACAGCTTTTCCATAAATAATTACCATTAACTTGTAAACCTAATGGAGTTCTAGTTAATGAGTAGTTCATACCTGTTCATAGAATTCATCAGCAATTCGTTCAGTCCAGAGCCTGTGGAGATGCCATTGCTTGCAGGGACTGCTGATGTCGGCCATCTTTAGGACAACCTTGCTTACCATGAGACGATCTTCCTCCTGCGCCCAGTTCAGACCCGGCCCAATCTCCTCATTCACCTACATGTCAAAAAACATCTGCATTCGTTCAGCTCAAGCTTAATTGAGCTAAAGTAAATGAGGGCAAAAGTTAATTAGACTGAGAAATAATGATGCTGAACATTAATTAGAACACTTCTGCCAATTGTTTTTCTAAACCACTTGGCAAATAAATGACATAATGCGCAAATATATAAACAAATAAAATAAAAAATAAGCAAATAAAAATAAATATAAGCACTTCAGTGATACTAAAACCACTCTATATAAGTATCCTGATACATGCAAACATAGATAGATAGATGGACAGATATAGATATATAGATAGTTAGATCAATAGATAGATAGATAAATAGACAGATATAGATAGATATATAGATAGATAGATAGATAGATCTATAGATAGACAGATAGATAGATAGAATGTTCTTAATTGGAATGCCAATTGAAAACTGCATTTTAGCATATAGATACTGTATGTTACATTTTATCATTTCCAGCAGCTTATACAAGCAAATGAAAAAATTAACGAGATGAACCTTGGCATTGAAATCAGCCAGGATCTCAAAATGTCGCACAAGGTCAGTTGCCAAAATTTCGTCTAAGACAAGATAGCGAAATCGTTTGAATTCTGTATCACTCAGGTTCGAGAGCCATGCATGCTGTGGGTTGGAGATGAGAAGACTCCATGCAGATGCAGCATGGTGGTTCTCCAGAACGGAACGATTGTTGTACAGAACGGCCTGCAAAAACAATCGTAAAATGCTATCAGTCATTGCAGTGTAAACTAGCAATTGACGTAAACCATAGGCTGTAAGTGCTGTACACACAAAATCCATTCATTATCTGGTTCTATGTATATCCAGCAGCCAGCCCATGGAAACTTTTCCCATTATTTAAGCATCATTCGAGTAAGACAGTGCCAGTCCCAAGCCTGGATAAAGGAGGAGGGCGACGCTAATGGTCTTTGTTACCACACAGTGGTCGTTAAACAGTAAACAGGCAAAGACTTAAGTATTCATGCAAGGCCAACAATGGCTGATGTCTTGTGTATTAGACACCAGCGCATTAGACAACAAGTAACAAGTTTAGGCAAGATGGAAGTGACTAATTACATATGTATCAATGTATCATTTGATACAGCACCTTTCTAGTACCTCACAGTGCCGCACACAAGAAAATCTATCTGACCTAAGCAAGGTAGACATAATGTACGCTCAACAGAGGCAAATAAAACAGTATGTAAATGAAGTGAGAGACTGTTCCACGAGGACAGTCCAACACAAGCGAAGGCAAGATGGGCTGGAGTCAAAGAATGGTAACCTGCATTTGCCCGTTCGAAGCAGAGATCAACGATTTCAGAACCTAATGTGCTTGCATTCCACCTCTCTGAGTGAGTTGCAGAGCTTCCTGACATATGATGGTCTGGTGCCAGCAAGTAAGGTAGTACCAGAAGAGGGATCTTGAATGTGATGTATGTATGTATGTACCTATCAGAACGCTTGTATAGTGCCCTTTAAGTAACACATGGGTGCTACGGCAAGGCTACCTAGAAATCCCTGAACAAATGTGTCTCAAGTTGAGCAGAAAACATTTCCTGAACTGTTAAAGATGCTAGTGATCGCATGTCCAGTGGCAGATTGTTCCAGAGAGGAAACGAGATCAGAACTTCTTAACACACTCTGACATTGAGATACTGATGTAATAGGGCAAAGTGTTTCTCACAATGTTATGCAATGAACTGTCCTTCTTAACAGACTCTGACATTGTTTAAGATGGTTGGAAGCTACAGATGGAGCTACATAAATGTCCTGTTACAATACATTTAATACAGTGCCATTTACGCACCCCTCTAAGTACATCATAGCACATCTGGAACATACAGAACACAGATAGAATTTTCAGATTCAGATAAGAGAATGATTATGCTGCTCACCAAAATTAAGAATGCACATTACGGTCAATCATGAATAAGAATACCTGGACATCAGTTAGTAAACACTAAAGAAACAGTAGTGCTCTACTGAAAGGGTCCCCCTCCCCAGTTTCTAAATTTATTTACTCATGGACTGTTAGTTTGGCAATCAAAGGTATGAACTGAAATCAGTAAAGCATAAAGCATGGCGAAGAAATGTTCAAAATAGTTCTTGTTTTGATTGTTTTGGTCGACTGAGTGACTGATTTCAGTTCATACTGGTTGAAGCTGTTACTTCAGACTGTACAGCAGCCTAGTTTTAGCTCAATCTTAAAGTGTGCAGATAGATGTCAAAAGGTTAAAATGTAAAAGGGGACATAACATTCGACTAAAGCATTAAGTCTAATTACATGTACTTCCAGCCGATTCCATGCTTGATGTTTAGATAAAGCAGTGGCTTTGCACTAATTAATTGCTGTTTAAGCACACAGCCACAGGATACAGTTTAAAACACATCAACCAGCTTGATGCATACACTGTTACCATGAGTTTTAACTCTTGGTAACTGTGACATGTACCAAGGCTGTGCCTTATTGAGTCTGTACTTAACTACTGACCAGTGGATGGCAGGTGGCAATGAGGAAAGCGTTGGTTCTGCCTGGATGATCGTAGTCATGCATGGCTGCAGCAGTCAGCATTGCCATCAGCTCCAGTGCCAGGAAGTTGGAGCCCATGATGCCATAGCAACCATTGCCTGGAATCTTGGACGTCAGTGAAATCGTTCGTAAGTCTGTAAGAACATTCGACAGAGAATTAGCGAGACTCACACATGCTTCTCTCGTGTTGTCACTCTGTTCAGATCAGTTAGACAGCAACATATGCAGCACATTTCAGAGCTTTAAAGGTGCTATATAAATGCTTCAATACATAAATCAAATCAAATCAAAGCTGTTTATTAAGGAGCAACAACTGACAATAGTACAGAGCTGTGAACTAATCGTGGTAAAAGACACTGATGTTATAATAAGCAAATAACAAAGGATCACATCAGAATGAAACATTCACAGTCAAGCTCTTAATGGGAAACCCCAATGGAACAGGTACCGCTGTCCAGGGTACCCAATAGTGATCATAGGTGGAAGGTTCCGAAGGTCAACAGTTTCATTGATATAGATATCTTCGTAGTCTTAACTAAGTGAAAAGATAGAAAACATTATATAGCCTACAACGCTCATCATTAAGGTTCATCAAGTACAGTTTCAGGGCTCGCTTAACAGCTGATTGTGGGAAGGGATGTAAGTAATGTACATACCTAAACACATACATGCATACACACATTCCTACATACAAACTGAGCATGCAATAAAATACATACATACATACACACACAAACTGAGCTGCAGTGCAGATAGGTTGTTGAACAACTGTATCATCATGATTACAAATGCATAAGCACATATAATAAAACTGCAAAGAACATAAACATTGTAAATAACGGCGAATGGTAAATACCGTAAATGTATATAACTGTAATAATAATAACAATAGAGATTGGAGTGCCATAGTTCGTAAGCAGTTGATGACTCGAAGCAACGATTCAGAAGCACTAATGGCAGATAACTGCAAATAACTAACGCTGGCTCACTGTAAACAAATTACATACGAAAATAACCAACCAGATTGTTCACAGCTGTAATCCCCTGGGATCACATGCGTAAAGCCATAGACTGGCTGCGTAGTCAAGTAATAGACAGCGTGCAAAACATCCGTAGCATGAATTCGATTGTGATCTGAAACAGCAAAATTTTGCCTACACATTATGCTAAATGATGTAATATGAAATGGTATCAGGAAAGGAAATGCAGCTACATTTCATCCAACATGTTATGCAATGTAAATAAAAGTCGACAGCATCATTTGTCTCAAGCCCTGCAATCTCTCACACCTCGGGCTTTCCTATCAAAACCAAAGTTACACCACCCCGTCTTGTACAATTAACTCATTAACTCTTTGTTTAGCACTGGAAGTGTTCCAGCTGACATAAAAACTGTAGAAGTTGTACTAATTTACAAAACTGGAGGGGAATAAAAAGAATTGCTACAGACCAATCTAGATCCTTCCCTATTGGCTCAAAGTACCTTGCAAAATAAATGAATAATAGACTTATTAAGTACTTTACTCAAATTAAAATATTGTCACCTAGGACCATTCTAATTTAATGGCACTGCTCGAAATACAAGACAACATATATCAGTCGACTGACTTAAATCAGTTTTCCGTGGGAATATTGATAACCAAGAACACCAAGACAAGAACATATGAGATGATGATACAACCCATTTTTGTATGCACGTCAGAATGCTGGACAATGTGAAAACAACAGGAGAAAAGAATTCTAACAGTAGAAATGAGTTGACTACAGAAAGTTGAAGGGAACTGAAGATAACAGAAAAAGAAATGATGACATAGGACATTCAGTAGGAATCCAAACAACTCTGATATACAAAGTCATTCAGTGAAGATTCTGCTGGTTTGGACATGCAAAGAGAATTCCAAATGACTGAATTCCAAATAATGCACTACAAGAAGAATCGAAGGTAAGAGAAACAAAGGCAGACCAAGACTGCAGTCACTGCACGGGATAGACAATTATAAATATGACCATAAAAAATTGAACCAACATTGAGAAGAGCACTGGAGTTGACAAATGACTGAGGATGATGACCCTGAGGATAATGGAGATCTATCTATGTAATATATATAGAGCCCCTTCAGTTAACTACTCAGAGGTGCTCCCGACCCAGGACCAGCCAAAGAGATCATTTATGCGTACCCATCACTGCCAGATGGCTGTCGTTATGAACTGACGATGATGATGATGATGATGATGATGATGATGATGATGATGATGATGAAACACAACCCAATGTAACTGACAACTCCTTTGTCTCCTTTTCCCTATGTTCTCCTGGAAACTGGATTGGTATTTATACATTATCTTGGACAACCACTCTGACTTGACACAGCACTCATTACCATAATAAGCTGGGACCTTGCAGTAAACTCTTAAGTAGCAATTTAGACATTTCTGAGTTTATGCTAAGAATGTAATGTTATACACCATTAACACTTTAATGACGAGCTGCATTGGTTCCCAAGTCGCTTTTAGTATGCTCTCGTCATTTAAGTGTTAAGTACTTTCAACAGATACTACTATAGCACCAGTACTAACAGTTTCTCTGTGTTGAGAGCAGAAAACTTCCTGAATGCCTCTGTGTTATAATTGGCAAGAGCCAAATGTTTAAGTTCAAAGTTCGTAAGCCCACACTGACACAGACCTTTAAAAACCACGTTTATACATTTATGTTTATCCTTGTCTAACAGCAGAGTCTTTAAAAATCAAGTTAATCCTTGTTTATCCTGTTTTCCAAATACCTTTCCACAGTAGCCTACAAGGTGTCATAAATTCTTTCTCTGTTTTATCTCCTTAGGCTGTAGGGTGTATCAAATTTTGTTCCAACATAAGAATTTTTCCCCAACACTTTCACCTTTGCATTTAGAACTGCCTATTACGTCTCAAACTTACAAAGACCGCATCTGAAAACTATATAATTCGGATGATAGTTACACCACTTTGCAACACAAAGTGTAGTTTTGAGCTTCACTTGAGATGCTCCTTGTGTAGGAGACCATGAGCTAATAATAATAATAATAATAATAATAATTTTCTTTATTAATTCAAACCGACAAACGCAGTGTGATTACAGTGTACAGTTATGCAATTGAAATCTTAACTACTAACAGAACAGACAGCCTGCAATACAACGGCGCTAATAGCAGCCTACAAAGCATGTCCGCCCTACGGGGGCTCGAACTCGGTACCTCTTGCTCTCTGTGCCAGATGTTATCCTATGCGCTATCGGGCCCCCCACTGCTGGTCCTTAATGCACACAACTGATGCCTTATCGTTAGATGTAGTGATACAGAAACACAAAACTAATCATGTAAACGAGGCCAAAACCAACAAGACCAAAGCTGGAGCCACACAACCAAGGCCAGGAACCACACACTATGAGGCTGAGGTCAGAATGCAAATGTCAAGGCCACACCAGACTGAGGACTCGAGGCTTAAAATAACTGCTTGTTGATTGTTGAGTTGTACATTGGCTGAGTATTTCAGCGTTTGCCTCAGTCTCAAGAAAATAGCAGGAACCGTCAAAACTTACACGGGTTTTCCTCATGGTAGCCGCATTCCAGGGCATGGAAGTAGCGGACGAATTCCTTCTCGGGAATCTCGAAAGCTTTCAAGAGACCCAATTCAGAAAAAGTCTTGTGTGCGACCTAAAGAGGGAAAACAATCAACAGACATATCAGTTGACTTCTACAACTCCTATAATGATCTTAACGAATGGCTCTTGTTGTTCCTAATAGTTCTGTTGGTATCTTTGTTGCTGCTCGTTATTGGTGTCATAAAAAGTGTCCATGGGTCATGTCCCACAGTGAAACATAACTTTGGTCTTTGGCCTTTGATTGCATGAGTCATTGGAAAATGCCAGGCTCAAACTACATATTACTGAGCATCAATTGTTTATTTACAGTTCGAAAAGTGGGGTACATATACGTCTCTGCCCAAAAATCTAGTACAGGTTTACAGCAAACACACAAAAATTAAGCCCATGTTCCCACTCAATAAAGGGAATGGGAGAGCCACTTGTGCCCCCAACTTTTGACTCTTACAAATTTCAATTATGGTGTGCCTGCATTTGGGTTTGGCTAAAAGCATTGGAAATCTGCTGGAAATGTCAATAACCATTTAAACCTCATCCATACCATCCTTAATGCATGATGAAAGTTTAAATCTGCCCGTAAAATATCAAGACAGTTGATGATTTTGCTCTACATTGTTGTGACTGTAACAGTTGCTCTTCGATGTAATGACTGATGTTAAGGATTGTTTTGACAGTTGCCTCACATAATTTTGACTGTGGCTCTGTATTGTGTAGAACTGTAGACTCTGTTGCTCTGTATTGCATAGATTGTTGCTGTGTGTTGAGTAGACTGTTGCGCTTTGTTGTTGTGACCGTTGCTTGCCCCTGTTCCTGTTCGCCTGTTTTATATTTTCAGCAGGTATTTCTTGGTCTGGCCATACACAAAGGTAGTACATTCATTGTGTGCAAGGCAGTTGATGATTTTACAACCCACTTTGCATTTGACCGATGCCCATGAAATCTTGTCTTAACGGCAGTCAGGCCGAATTGCTACTCCAGCTGGTGCCATAAATTTACTGGTGTTGTAAAAAGCTCATTAGTGTTGCATCTTAACTGAGATTTTGTGGAGATTTTATGCGCTGTACCAGTTTTTCTTCATTTATTCTCTGCTTTCATGCTGCACCTTTCTAGGGTGTCTGTCTATGGGACGTCTCTATGTGTCTGTATTTTGGTTTGTGTGTGTGTATATATATATATATATATATATATATATATATATATATATATATATATATATATATATATAGTATACATATATATATGCAAGTGTGTGTGTGTGTTTCTCTCTTGTACGTGACGGGCTGTCTGTCTTGGTCTTTCTCACTCTGCCAGATCTGTGTCGGCCTTCCAGATATTTGGTGTGTCAGTCTCTCTGCTTCTTTGTGTGCCAGTGTGTCCCTGTGTTTGTAGCTTTGCATGTCTGCTTGCCCCTATAATTTATTTATGTCTATCTGCCAGTCAGTCAGTCTAGTCTGTCTACTTCCTTTCTGCCTGTGTCTGTCCGTCCGTACGTCCGTCCGTCTGTCTGTCTGTCTATCTGTCCGTCTGTCTGCCTGCCTGCCAACAAAATTCAATGAACGCTGGGATTCAGATTTCAAGGAAGGCAAATGGAGCCTTGCACCATGTGCCAGGCAGCCTCTGATCACTAGGCACCACTACCACCAACAGCCTTCTTCCTCCCTCTCTCCACAGAGATCCAAGGTCCAAATTCAGCTGAGGCCATTGCTTACTTGTTTGGCATCAGTCGCTCTAAACAGCCATGCTCTAAACAGCCACGGGTCCACACTGCTGACCCGTCCTAATTACCCGTGCTAATACAAACCTGGCCACAAGCCAGTTCACACAACAGGCCAAAAGAAAACGGTTAACCTGGATTTACCCATACATAGAGATCCTGAGTGGCCGAGTGGGTTGGTAGCCCGCTCGCCACGCCGGCGGCCCGGGTTCGATTCCGGGTCGGTCGGTTTATCAGAGATTAATTTCTCGGATCTTTACTGCGGGTGGCTCGGTCGCAATATAAATGTGGAGTACAATACAACACACAATACAACACATCACAATACAACTGGGGCGCGGTGGTATAGGGGTATGTTCGGTGCCTTGCAGCTGGAGGGTTGCGGGTTCGAATCCACCTCAAAGTCGCCGCGTAGGGACCATGGGCAAGTCCTTCACTCGCAATTGCTCATGCGCTTCGGCGTGAAACTCCGATTCAGCGTCCGCGCAGTAGTCGGGAGCGCCTCTGAATGGGCAATCTGGTAGGGGCGCTATAACAAGTGTTTAAATACAATACAATACAATAATATTCAGGTAAGGCATGGACTCCTTTATATACCTGTAGGAGTCCATGGTTACGGCAAGGCCTACGTAACGGGTCCTGGCCGACAAAAGACGTAATTAAACACTGGTTTACTACAGCAGTTACAAAACGTCACTAAGCTGCTGTGCCCAAATGTAATCCTAAAAAGCACAAGGTAGAGTATGCTATGATGTCCTATGTGGTACGCCAGTGTATCGCAAACTGTGTGCCGCGGCACACTAGTGTGCCGTGCGAGATTTCAGGTGTGCCGCGAGAGAAACCTAAAATTTAATTTCGCTAGTCTCTTTAATTGACTTTATAAGAAATTATTTCATAAATACATTTTTCGGCATTTTAATGTTTTCATTAAAAAAAATTGTTTCTCATTCACAGTTATTGGATGTCATGTGATCAAAAGTAAAAACTCTTAGTGACTTTAATTGATATATGTTATCAATGTGTTCACCACTCCTCTCGACGTGTTATCGTTATGCGAACTGAAATCGTTCCTTTTTTGATACTATGACTTCTGGATTTGAATTTCTTCACGACGACATTTGGTGGCTTGAAGTGACATTCCTCAACGACCTTTTCGAAAGGTTGAACACCATAAATTTGAGTCTTCAATTAAGTGCAGAAGAAAACATAATCACAATCATGGGGAAACTGAAGACATTCAACGAAAAGTTGCACGTGTGGATTAAGAATACAAGCAATTCACAGCTCGATTGCTGCAGGTATTGATGCTTCTCCACACAAAAGTATAATAATGGGGAAAATTAGGAGACCCTGGCAAATTTGCCTTTAAGCATTCGCCAAATACTTTCCTTCACTGGAAACAAAAGAATGTGAGTGGGTCATCAATACATTCATAGCCTAAATCACGAATGTAGACTATGGCTGAAGAAGAGAGCTAATCGATCTTAAGAACGATCTGGTTCGCTGATCAAGGGTTGTCAGCATTTTGGATCTAAGTTTTAAGCCAATATCCGGACTTAGCACAAATGCAACCAATTGTTTGGATCTTCGTATCTCTGCGAAGTTGGAATTTCTGTTCTAACAGAAATGAAATGGAAAAAACGAGACCGACTAGTCGACTATACAGACGGTGGATGATGACATGCCTGTCATGCGTCTTGAGTTAATATTATGCTCTCATAAACCAGCTCATCCATCGCATTAATGGTGATCATTAGTCAATTAAAGTCTGCTTTAGTTTCGCTATTACTGTCCTAAAAATGTCGAGCTTAAAATATGACAAACTGAAATTATTGCTGTTGGTTTTGAAATTTCTATAAATTTTAATTGGTGTGCCGCGATAAAAATTTGCTCTACTGAGTGTGCCGGGAGTTAGAAAAGTTTGCGAGACACTGACTTAGATGATGCAGCTCTACAGTGCTTTGAGAGCTCACAGCGCTCCTCCAAAGTCCAAACCCCTTATAGACGGTTGGCTTGGTTGCTTGTTGGCTTGTTCAAGAACTAGTAAACACCTCCGAAACAAAATCCTGGCTACGGCCTTGACCCTAACTCTAACCTTAACCCTAAATCTAACCTTAACCCTAACTCTAACCTTAACCCTAACTCTAACCTTAACCCTAAATCTAACCTTAACCCTAACTCTAACCTTAAAACTAACTCTAACCATACATGTAACAGTAACCGTAATTAGAACCAAGCCATAACTTGCAACTGTAATTGTAACTATGACAATTTATATAGCATCATTGTTGGCAAGCTACTTCTAGGATGCTTTACACACACTGTCTACTGTCAGCATAAATGCTATTGCTGACTGCAACCCAAACTCTACCGTAAGTGAAACCCTAACTTAAGTCAAACTTTAAACCTAACTCTAACACATAGCCTACATCTAATTCTAATTACAACCTAAGCCTTACAGTCTACTTACCTTGCTCAGCATTGTATCAGGGGCTTCATCGGCAAGCTCAAAAATAGGGTAATCCCACCGGGTCAGCAAATCCGCATCAAGCAGTCTTTGCATCTCATCAGATTCTGGAACTTCCTCATTCTCCGAGTCCTCGACCTCATGGTTCTCCGGGGGTCTGTAGTCGACAATTATTGGGTCGTCCGCAAAAGATATGCGAAGTGATCGGGTAGAACCGCGATGGGAAGAACCAAGGGAAGACATGCTCGTCTTTCGGGACGCCGTTTCGTTCGGAAGAAATCTGTCCTAACATGGTCAAAAATCAGTTTCGAGTTAAAATTTCTGACTGCTTATGATCGTTCCTACGGTTTCATTGAAATGAACATTAATTTATGCCTTTTTACTAGATTATATTAGATCAGATTTAGACAAATCTCAGAATCAATTTAACTATTTCAACTGTGGAGAAAGACCTATAAGTAGGAGCAAGAATTGTGGCAAAAATTGATATTCAATAGATGGTAGTCTGAAACACTGCAAAGTTTCCCTCTTACCCTTCAGATTGCACCCTGGTATGTAGTATAACAGGTAACATCCATTGTGTGTTTAATCTAAAGTTCAACACATCTTGTGGCCACCAGTGTCATTGACATCAACTCAACCCCTTTATTATTGTTTTGTAAAGGTACAGTCCACACCACTTAAGTGCATAGCCTTGGGACTGCCTTGACCTTGAACCTGCACTTAACCAACGCATGCACATAAGAGCAGTTCACATGTACTGTGTAAAGTTGCGTTCTTATTAGTCTTATAGTCGACTGGAAGCTTCTGAACATTTAAAAGCATCGAGGAGCACTGCTCCTGCCAATCACCAGTCCATTTAACTTCTCACTGCCATTCTTATCACATGCCAACAAAAACGTCAAGCGATCTTTGACAATCATTGACCTGGGTGCTTCGGTTCCTTTGAATGACAATGAACCATCAGGAACTGCTCACCAGTATAGCACTGCAGCCCAGTCTCATCAGCAACTAAAATGTCTTTCAGGCTGTAGTCTTTCAGAAATCCTGGCAGCACCTACGTTATCCATCGTCGCTCAGATCCAAAATCGTCACCATCTTGCTTTTCGACTTGCTGACTTTTGAACTGGATTGTGTTTTGTTCTTTCCTTCTTTCTAGCCACTCACTGGTGGCGTTGAAATCAGTTATATCAAGACCACAGACTGTTTACGATACGGTTTGCACACTCCAGAATTTCGACGCGTAACAGTGTTACCTGCTGATACGGACCACAGTGCAGCTAAAATAGACCATTTGCTGTTCATGAGTGAACTGTCTAGGTGGCCAGAATGTTCTAAGCTGCCTATGCAATTAAACTCCAGTGTCCGTGACCTTGGCGTAGTCCTCGGCAGCAAGCTCACCATTTCCTAGCACATTGCGTGCTTCTTACTTTCACCTGAGGCGACTTAGAGCAATCCGACGCTCTGTCTCCTCCTCTGTCTATTATCCAAGCCTTCATTTGCTCCCCAATTGATTACTGCAACTCTCTCATGGCTGACCTGCCAAAAGTTTGTCTCTGTCTCTCCAGTCTGCTCTAAATGCAGCGGCCAGACTAACAGCCCGACTTCCTCACTAGTCCAACATCTCCTCTTTCATGTTTGATTACCTTTTCTGGCTCCCCATTACTCCTCGAATTAAGTTTAAGGTTCTTACTTTAATTTACCAGTCTTACTCTGGCCTAGCGACCAAGTATCTTCGTGATCTCATCCGCCTTCCGCCTCCTGTCTTCATCCACTACGCTCACTTGAGCGGCATGATCTCCTTGTCCCGCATGCAAGGACTGCTATGGCCAAAACTCGAGCTTTGCCTTCATTGGTCCTGCACTATGGAATCAGCTCTCTCCATCAACACGTTCTTCGCTGTTGACTGGTATACTACTCAGAGTGCCTCTTTCCGCTGTTTCAAAACCACTTTCTTTTCTCTGGGTCTTTCGCACTTGGAGCACCTCTGACTGATGTGCAATGCAAGAGGCACCTTATAAATATATAGATACAGTACAATACAATACAATATACATATACATTACACAGAGCAATGCATAACTGGCCTGTAGTCGGCTATGCACATAACCGAATTATGCACATACTTTGATATGCACATACCTGGTAAAATACCATATATTATAACAGGACCAGCCAGCTTCTAAGCACTTTACTTTGAATTATGCACTTAACGCTTTATGCACGTAAGTGGCGTAGACTGCATCTAAACAGACTTGTGTTAGTTATGATTAGATTTGGTTACAGCAGTTTAGCAACATGTAGCATGACTGCTGTGGGGGCAAGATCTATGGGTAGGAAAGAAATCTATGGAGAAACAGCAAAGGACTGAATAGTGGGCAGTGAGAAATGTATGGAGAAAATGTATCTTTATTTGGAGATAGTCTGAACCAGTGAGAGAGAAAGATGGGGAGACAATGTCTCTTTTGGTGGGAGATAGTCAGGAACCAGTGGGAGATGGAGAATTGTTATATTTGGTGGGAGGTAATCTGACCCATTGTGGTTGGAAAATTTCCCTTTACCCTTAAAAGCAGCCAGTCCTCTGGTCGACACACCTGCAGTAAAAGTTCAATGCCGTTGTCAACTGAATCTCAATAGAAAGCAGTTATTGGGTAATAAACAATCACTTGAATTAGAAGTAATGCACTCCAAAGTCCAGTACTTCTTATCTCTTAATCAGTCCCATTAAACATTACACCACTCATCTGGGCAAACAGAAAAACCGTCAGGCCATGTGTACCATAAGACAGATAACTACTGCAAGAAATAAAATCCTGCTACACCTGAGATTTTGTCTAAGCCTGCAACTTTCATTAATAATAAAGTTTTATAAGTGTGCTTAATAGTGATAACCACCTTGTAATGCAGGTGTACCGACAAGTACTATCAGTAATTAACTATCAGTAATTAACATTGTAAAACACGTGTTCATACTAAGAAGTTCTGTCTTACAGCAGGGGATAGATGTAAGTGCATTTTATCATGTAATGCAATCAATTACATCTCAAAGTTTATGACAATAATGGTCAATTTCTATTAATTAACATGAATTTGGCTTAATTTGGGTTAATTTGCTAATTTATACCATTCTTGATTCCCATTCTTTACACCCCACTGAGAGGTCCAAACTCTAGGGTAAGCAACCTCTAATGCTATCCAGTGTACCAATACTATAGTGTAACTACCATTTGGAAACAAACCCATTCAACCTTGGATTACTTTGGATTGATCTGGATAATTTTAGGTTCATATTGGTTCGATTAGGTTAATTTAATTTGGGTTAAGTTAGGCTACTTTGATTCTAGTTTGGGCCATTTCAGGATAATTTTCTCCTCATGATTACCAGCCAAACATTGCCCTAGCTTGCCTTTCACTAGAACACAACCAGATGGTAACAATGTAACACAGAGAATACAGGTTTAAGCCTCCCCTTAGACAGTTACTGTGCAGGGACATTGAGCATATTCTTAACTAAAAATTGCTCAGTGTCATCGACTGATGCTTGGTAAATAATTCAATTAATAACATGTGTAATAATAACACCACTGACCACATTGAGGTTTTCCACGCCATCTGCTTCATCATCTACCTCTTGCGTTTTCTGAAAATCGTCTGGAGAATCCGTCAAAGATCTGTCGCTACTTCCCAAGTCCAACTGGTTGAAGGAAGACTTCTCATCCAAGGTCACACCTTCTACAGAAGACCTGGACGAATTGAGACCATGACAGGCGTTATGTGTCCAAATTCCCGAAGGTCGACAGCGTCCAGGGACAGAGTAGTGACGCCGAAATCTCTGGATATTAATAATAAGAATAATAGCAATGTAATATAATAAAAATAATATAATAATAATAATAGTAATAATAACAACTGACACCTGAGGGATTATAGATACCGTGGGTAAAAAAATAACAATAATAATACTAAAATTATTAATAATAATAGCATACAAAAAGTCAAATCAGGCTTTAAAATCTTAATTTTGATCTTCATTAATTATCAATCGCGAACATCACATAAAACTCATTAATCGTCAAGCCTTAAAATGACAAGTTTGAACGTTTATTCCTGACTGACATAGAGAGATATGGTGTGACTTGCTTGTTTCCCTTGCATGCACTTACATCATGCAACACCGGGCTTTCTCCGTTGTCGACCACTTGGAATGGCCTTCCACTGGAGCTCCATCTCCTACCTAGGACAAACTCCTCGGCATTCATCCATCCTTAAAATCTGTTCTCTTAATTAGCCGTGGTTGGGCCGGAAGCACCTCTGAGTATCTTGAAAGAGCGCCATATCAAATTTTAAATGATTGATTGATACATAACTCCTGCTGCTTGAAAATCTCTGTTTAGAATAAAGTACTTGACATTTTCATTCTACTGGAAATGTTGAAAATGTTTCTTCAAAGGCTTTAATCCTTTGAAACATTCTGTGCTGCTATTCACGACTGAAATCACTAGAGTCCGTGTTAAATACACATTTCACAATTTCTTTTTCTAGAACTTTGCATAAAACTGAAAGGTGTAGACCTGCCACTTACTATATCGTCATGTCAATGCCATGTTGTACAAGGTCATGAAGTGCCTCTCACAGATTACAACTCTTCACTATCGATCTGGATGTCACTCGCTTATGTCTTCTACAGCTGACATTGCAATCAGTATCACTCGTTGGAGGAGGGTATTGATAAGCTCTGTGCACAGGGGAAACATGGCGGTTGGCCAAACTACCTTGTTTCAGTGAACTTGGTTCAGCTCCATTCACAATCAGTTAATTTACTCAAGAGATGCAAGAGCATAGCCTCTTCTTGCCACTGCCTCACATTAATTCATGTCAGCAGCATTAATTAAGGTGCTAAAGATTTTGAGCATTCTACTGAATGACTTTATAAACAGACCTAAACAAACTTACAAAATTTACTGACTGATGAATACATGCAATCCCCAGCTAAATTATTAGTAGGCAGTGTTTACATATTATTCCTGTAGCTTGCCTTGGTGAAAATAACGCATTTGGCACAGTGGCGGCTCTAGGCATCACTAACAGGGGCCCTATGAGGCCAAGCAACAGGGTGGCGCTAGGCTAGGACAAGTGCTCCGAAATGTTATTGCACCAGGTGACAATCCCACAAGAGGTGTGAATAGGATTATATGTTTTAGTCAGCTCAACTATTTAAAGTAGCACACAACAGGGCATCTAAATGACTAAAATTATTACGCTAGCAACTACATGACACACACATTGAGCGTAAATGAGCCATTGGAGTTGCCGTTTACTCAGGATATGGGTGCTCGATAGTGTAGTAGTTAGCATGCTGAACTGTCAGTGTAATCAATTGAGAGGTCGGGGGTTCAAATCCCTGCCAGGGCAAAAATTTGGGTTGAGATATCTGTTCCATCTGCACCCCAAGCCAACTCAGCTATAATGAGCACACCGACCATACACTGTCAGTGGGAAGATGAGACAAGAGGCAGAGGACTGGCCACCTGCCTTCATATGCCGAGGTTAAGAAAATGAAGGCGTTAACACTTCATACCCATGGCTGCCTCAGGGCTAGCTTAAGGAACTGAACTTCTTTTTACCCTGGATATAATTAATACATGAGAAACACTGTTTGCTTCCACCTAATTCTTATTCATATGAGAAGTGAGAACAGGAAGTACTCTGTCCTTTCAAGAGAAGAAAAATCCCTCATTTCTGAAACAGATTTACATGCCTTTAAACTTGAATAAAAATTCAATTTTTTATGAACAACAATGAACATTAATGGCTACTGGAGCTGTCTGCCCCACTAACTGCTGGACACATTAACACCACCTATGACACTTGCAACAATTATAATCTTTACCTTCTAAACATGAGCTAATGTCTTTATACCCATGTGACTGTAAGCTAGTACAGTAAGGCTCAAGAATTACTGTGCATCTCATCCTTTGCAGGTTTTAAATCTAGAGAGCATCTGCTAACTTTCTTAGTGGCAAAAATCTGGAAAGAATTCATTCACTTTCTCGTTGGAAAAATCTTAAAACAATGATAGCTGTCCATTGTTACAAATAGAAAATACAATTTTTTTATAATCTCTTCTATTATTGTCTGTTACCTAACAACATCTGCCAGTGTAAACCAGAATTTTAATTGTTGGAGCAGCCCAGGTGCCAGACATTTAGTTGGTAGGGACAACTAACTCACAACCCAAGGTCAAATACACTCACTGCTATCATAAATTCTGAGTAATATAACACCTCTGTTAAATGCACTTCAAATTCACAAATTCTTTTTAAAATGTCATAAAACTGACATGACCTAGGCCTACCACCTGCTATAACATGTACCTTATTGTCATGTATTACTAAAGGTTTATGGAGCACCTCTCACAGATTAAAGTTACTCGCTGGTGGTCTGTTGAGCCCGCTTAAGTGTCCAACTGCACATAGTTTGATATTACGATTAATGTAGACTTCATAGTAGCAAAATAGATTTGAAGGGCCCTGTGTATGCGACATACATGGTGGTTGGCCAAACCATTGTGTTACAATAAAAATAGTTGAACCACATTCCTCAATCTGCTTATTTATTTACACTGCCTCATATTCATTTAATTTCAGCAATGTCAATTTGAGGTGCTATACAATTCATTCCTTTAAATATCTTTATAGATAGACATAAAACAATTTACATGCACTGCTTTGCTATTAAATTTATTAGTATGGATACATTGGATAGGCTAACACTGAGTTTATACCCACTTCTTGTTGCTTGAAAAATCCCCGCTGAAAGTAATCTGATTGCCCAGTCCTGATTGGAAGATCTTTTGTAATTTCCTGATTTCCAGAAGCGCTTAAATATTTTGTTATTGTACACCTAAGGTCAGGAAAGTCATCTTTAAACATTAGTTTTATGGCTTCCTATAACAGTTCAGGAAACAGGGTCATAGTCGTTAGGCTATGAGCCTGATATTAGTGTAGAATGGGGCACAAGTGGTACCACTGTTTTTAAAGTATATAAAAGTAAGTCGTTAAATGAGCCACTCATTACTCTTACTTTTCGAAAATCCTCATTTAAACTATTATACTTGCAGACAACAGATATTTTTCAGAGAAAACTTGCATATATTAGTAGATTAGTTTAAAACACAGAATAGTGCACTTTCAAAACAAATTACCGTACACATATATTTTGAAAAAGTCAAATTTTTATAAAAATGAGAAGCTAAGAGGGACTGTACAATTGTAAGTCACTTATGTAACTGACGCTGCAAAAATTATTATTATTATTACTATTATTATTATCAGAGCGCCTCTGATTGGTGTGCACTGCGAGAGGCGCTATATAAATTGATAGATACAATACAATATTATTATTACTATTATTACTACTTTTATTATTATTATTACTCAAACAACTCATGACACCTTAAAATTAAGAATTCCAGACAAAAGAAAGCCATGTATCAAATGGGGTTTGTTACCAATTGGGAACACACCCACTTTCACCACCATAGCTCATTTTTTATTTTCCCCTTTGGATTGATCTCACATTGCTCTTGGTTGCAAAACACGTCATGGAAAAAAATTCTCAACAAACACACCAGTTCAAATTACCATTTAAATGGTATTTAACAAAACTGAAATAATTTTTGCCATTATAGTACTTAACACAAACTTTTACCTGAGATATACCATACCTTCCTTTTAAGAAACTGTTCATTGCTACTATCACCTTAACTACCTGTACTGCCTTACATTGCATCTGAAGGACTCTGGATAGCGGGACACAGACACCTGTTCTCTGAGTTATTATTTGATCTCTACTAATGTAAACTTAATTCCTGTATATTTCCAACACTGTTGGTGATCAATAGAAGAAGAACAGTCCCTTAAGCTAGTCCTGAGGCAGCCATGGGTATGAAGTGCTAGTGACTTAATTTTCTTAGCCTCGGCATATGAGCGCGGATGGCCAATCCTCTCCCTCGCTGTCTCATCTTCCCACTGACAGTGTATGGTCAGTGTAATCATTATAGCTGAGTTGGCTATTGGTGATCAATAATGTGACTTCAGTCCATCAGTTAAACTATCCCAGGCAAACTGAATCTTAGAAATTCATTCACCTGCGGGGCATTTCTTGAATTCTCTGAGATGGTGTATGGAAAATCCGCATAGCGCTCGGAGAACACACTACCGCCAGAGAGAGTGATGAGGGGTATGCTCTTGGATCGCTGGGAACGCTGCACGACCGGAGTATCAGGTGACTTCAGAAGATCCGTCAGAATGCGCAGCTGCTTCAGGATTCGGATTGGAACATCGGGAGAAGTAAGCATCTCTTGAAGGGTTGCTTCTGCGTTCTTCAATAGTCCAGGGCTCTTGGAGTTCGTCTGGAATAGCAACACAAGGCCAATTTTCACATTATCAGATTGCATCATTACCACCATTGGATAAGATAAACTGATAAAGACAATACTGTAACATTGGTACAATACCATTCTATATTTTTTTATAGCATTTGTGTTATGTCTTACTTTATATTGCCTGTTGAATGCGTCAAACAAGCGTCTTCAACAGATTCTTTTTTACTACAGTCTCACATAAAGCGACCAGTGAGTGCCATAAAAGTCATTAGATTAGATTATTGTCTGTTTTGTTTTTCTTTCCTTCAAGTTGTGCATGTATAATGTTCAAGTGGAAGTGTGTTGTGATCTGATGTAATTTAAATCTGTAAAGTTCTGTATTCTATTCAAATAAACTTAAATCTAGATAAATCAACATTCTTGAGTCCAATTTAAACCACTGCAATTCAAAGCAATCCATTTCAATTTATTCAAGTTCATGCTATACCACAATCCAATAAAATCAAATCATCGAATCAAATTAGCTAATAACATCCAATTCAATGGGGGTCCATAGTGTAGTGGTAACATCACTGGTGTGAAGAGCAGTAGGTAGCGGGATTGCTTCCCGAAACCTCCCAAAGGTCCACTCAGCCTATCATTTGCGAGATGGCGCATTGGTAAAATGAGATGTAGGACGTGACTGGCGCCTTGCTTGGTTACCGTATACAGTTAAATTCGACTCCTGTAATAACTTATGATCATCCGTTCATACTAATTTGTAATCATCCTGCATTGTGACAGTTTGATATTAAACGAAGATTATAAAAAAAAGATTGTAATAAGTAATGTAATGCAACTGGATAATACATAGCACTATTTTAAAGTACCTCAATGACAGATTTTTTATGGGAGCGGGGAGGAGGTTCATTTGAGGTGCTGGCTGTTAGTAATGCCCTCTGTATTTTATAACTGATGTATACATGAATCCTTGAATGGATGGATGGGGTGATCTAGGGATAAATGGATAAATGGGTTTTGGATGAATGGATGATTGAATGAAGACCAATTATGAAAGCAAAAGGAGAACTGAAAGGGGCTCAATCACACTCCAGATCTAGTGACTGTTCACAAAGGAAGTAAGAACAAAGGCAGCCACACAAAACACAAGGGCCTTATTAACCACAAACACACCTCTGACAAACAAAAGAAGCTGCAAACGTGCCATCTTTGAAGAACAAATAATTCTACACCCCACTACCACCAAAGACAGTTCTTTGAAAAACAGAAATCTGTACAGCTCGTACACTTGTACATACTGTTTCAATGGATGATTCAGCTCAGCACACTTCTTGGTTAGGTTAAGTTGCACTTGTTTAGATGAGCTAGATAACCATGCAAGCAGTGCTTTTCAAAAGTGGTTGAAGTGTGCTGTTTAAGTGTTTTCGCTAGATTACACCATATTAACTCAGGTCCACTTTATGGTCAAACTATAAGAGGCAACTACATTAAAGTAAGTAAGGCATAATAAGGTAAGGTTAAGGTAATGTAAGGTAAGGTAAAAGATCAATTACCTACTGACACCTGTTCAGAGGTATGATCTTTAGCTTGAAGGATCTGTCAGCTAATGCACACATATAACACGGGCAATCCACAAATGGACTAGGCTACATTTCGCTTCAGGACAACCTTTCCTTCTTTGTCTTGACAACAAGTTGAACATACCTGAACATACATACTGTATTGTAACGCACATACTGTACATAAATACACACATACATACATGCATGAATGCACACAGACATAACGTATGTATGTATACCAAGTTACAAACACATACATAGGCCTATATGTCTACCAATACATGCAGGCATACAAGTATGCATACAGACATATCCAGGCCTCCATATATCAGTGAACATACAAGTGGGCGCCTTTAAGACCATGTATAGTAAAATATCATAGACGTGTTTGTCAAACTTTAGTACTGACATGTTGCCTTCTCAACACAGGACAAGCATTGTGCCTTCTTCGATAATGTCAATACCCACCATTCAGAACAGACGTCTATTTTGTATTTACACAAGAACGTGAGGCAAACACGCCTTTCAATACAGATTCATACAATAAACCTAACTGTAACATTACACTTTAACCCACAAGAATTGTGCCACCATTGAAACTTATGTGTCATTACAGAGGGACTTAAAAACAGTCATCAGTTAACAGCAGTTACCTGCACAACTACATGCAATAACTACAAAATGATTTAAATGAAATAAATACGACCCACGGCAATTGATAAAACTTGCGTCTTTGCCTCTGTTACCAAAGTTCCGAATCCTGTTGGTCATATAAAATTGATAAAGTTCTTCTAAAGGACTTCAACACACAAGGAAAACGTCCCCGTTCTCGTTCCGTGTCTAACTCAAATATCTATCAAACAACGGGTATGCCTTTGAGAATCGCTGTTGAAAATGCATAAAACAAATGAATGATCACCGTGCTTTGCATTATACATTACCTGGGAAAAACTTGGGTGAGAAATACAAGGCGTGGCTTGTATATTTTCTCCAATGGTTCTGAGATTGACCCATGGAACTTTGCATTTCTGAAATCATTTTTCCACAGCCACTAATTGCATCCAACCATAAAGAACATCATGGAGAAGTAGATACATAAGTAGCTAGCCATTTAGCAACGAAGCACAAATATAAGTGAGATGAGCAGCAAGCATGTTGACATGCACCATAACTGTACAAACAACAATTTATATATATATATATATATATATATATAGCATTGTACGTAATTATAAATTTGTACGGTACTTTACAACATTAATTGATAGCTACAGTGTTAAGTCTCTACTCAAATGGATGAAGCGTAACTTACAGGGGGTTTCTCTATGATGGGCAACGAGCTGCGACGACTGGGGGCCACGTTGAAACAGTCATCAGATGATACATGATTGCTCATGGCAACCGGTTCCGCCTTCACATCGTTGCTGGTGCAGTGGACCTCACGGGGCAGGGATGCATCCTTCGACGACGTACCTCGAGCCCGATAGTTGGCCAGAAATAGTCCCAGTGCCGAGAAGAAGTATCCAAGGTACGGTCGATATGCCGTGGCTACTCTTGCAAAGCATATTAAGGCCAGAAAACGCGACAAGCTGATCGTTACGAAGATCAAAGCGCTAGAATAAGCGTCACGCGAGAGGTAAGCGCTGGCTAAAGCGATCCCCAGAAATACAAAGAAGTTTGTCACATATTGCGGTAAATAAATACCCAACAATACGCACATCACGGTCTCCGTGGCTAAGCTGGTTGCCAGAAGAGCAACTAAACTCCGTGAAGTCAATTTTTCCATGATGTACGCCGCCAAATGGTAGAAAGCGAACCCGAAACAGAATCCCGGCACTACCAGCCGTGATAAACCCTCGAAGGGCCAACTCAGCCCCACACCGAGCCAGTCCTCGACGGCAAGGGCGCTCGACACCCCGAACGCTACGCAGACAGCAAACAGAGAGTAGTAACTCGTAGAAAACGGTTCACGAACGTTTCGTTCGGTACCAACGGACGACCATCGAACGGATTTCTTAGAATTTAAAACGCCGTCGACGTTACGCCGATTTAGGAAGTCAACTTTCGCAGAACTTGATCGGTTTTTCATGGTTTTAGAACCATTCGGAGACGCTTCCATTGCGACGCCACTTCCACTTTTAAGAGCACGTCCTGTCTGAATGAATCCAGAGGGCCACATGGACTACATATTCGCTGTAGAGTATACGTTCGCAGATGTGTCAACAGTCGCGCCATCCTGTGACTAAGAATGTTAATAATAATAATAGAGTAAGTAGGCTAAAAGCAAAGATTTTAGAGTCTACGACTCTAACATCTTTGGTAAAAGTAAGGATATTCTTTATTTGACTACCAGCAAACGCACAGTAGCTCACAGAAGAAATATTAATAGAAACAGTTATACAAAGTTATATAACATTCTCGTAATAAAACTTCTTGAAAAGGCATCAAGTTAGAACAGACAAAAGTAGGCCTAGCCTTCTGCCTGTCTTGTTGAATATCAGTTTATAGACGAAAAATGAAACGATTTGATAAATTCATTAAGTGGGACTCGAGGAAGCTGAGACTTACGCCAAACTCTGATTCTGATGACTACCAGACCAGTCTCAGCGGTACATTATGAACGTTGTCTCAGCAAAATGAACTGATCATTCAGATCCTGTTTACGTTCTGCGATGTAGACCTAGGACTAACTAGGGCAAAAGTTCGCCTTATTAAGTCTTGGTTGGTCCTCAGATATCGACTAAAAGTTCATCTCTATCTGGATTAATTTCCTCCGTAGGATTTTTCCGTTCGTATGTCTTTTTGGATTCCCTGTTTGACTTTCAACCCAAGTCTTTTTGTTTTGGCAGTTACAGGGATATCAGATCTAGATTGTACATGTATATTAGTTTAATTGCGCTCTTGCTGACACACCGCAGCCAGTTACAGAAAAAAGAAATGGGGAAAGAGATATAGTTTCTTGGCGTGTGTCTTTCCGAAGAATTGATCCGTACCGGGTACGTTGTTTCAATGCGTGTTTACTGTAGCTGTCAACCGAATGTTTACAAAATTCAGGTAGGCCCTACTTTGTTGTTGACTCTGTTGACTGTCTGGTCCATCGAGAAAACGAAGAAATTGTTAAGCGTCAGTTGAGAATTACTTGAACTTTTGACTCGCATCAAAATTCAGAAGGCTCAGGATTTTAATTATTTGATAGAGAATTATTTGATAGAGAATGACTTGTAGGCTATCAAATCAAGGTTTTCAATTCTCGTTATAGGTTCTTGTACGAGAAATAACCGAGTTCACAAAACCAACTGTGACAGAGGCTTAAAGTTTGGAATTAATTCCACTAATTTTCCAGTTCTAATAATTAATTACCGTACTTAAAAAACTGAAATCAGGGTACAGTTGAATCAGCTTTGTTTGGCATTATAAAGTTCAAGGAACTGAATAATAGATGGTATACCCATCTGGTGCTGTAGAAGTTTCCCAGATTATTATTTCTAGGATGATCATATGCTGTAGTACTGAATGTTGGCATTTAGAAACAAACGTCACGAACTGATCTCTCAAAGGAGTTCAAACTTTTTAAAGTCAACTCGGTTAAGTTACTAGACTTTAACTAATAACCAGTGACGTGCGGACTGGACATTTTCAGGGAGTCGGTCGGAAGAGTGGTCTTGTGTGTTGTGTAGGAGAGTCAGCTATAGCCTAATTATAATGACCGTACATGTCGGTGGAAAATGAGAAGGGAGAGAGAGAGAGGACTCGTCACCCGCCCTCATATGCGGAGGCTAAGAATATGAAGTCGTTAACTCTTCATACCCATGGCTGCCTCTCAGGCTAGCTCAAGGGACTACTCCTCTTCTCTTCTTAGTGGTGTGGATGGATGGAAAGGGTGGGGCTCCATGGGTGAATGGATGAATTATTGAATGACTTTATGAATGAACAAGACTTGTAGAACAACATGTCGGAGTGTTACTCTACAAGCCTTATTCTCATAAAGTCATTCATCAATGAATGACTTTATGAATGAATAAGACTTGTAGAGTAACATGCTGGAGTACTATACTCCAGCAACTGCTACTCTACAAGCCGTATTCTCATAAAGTCATTCATTAATGAATGACTTTATGAATGAATAAGCCTTGCAGAGTAACATGCTGGAGTACTACTCCAGCAAATGTTAGTCTACAAGCCTTATTCTCATAAAGTCATTCATTAATTCATCCATCAACCTCTGCGTCCATCCATCCGTCCATTCATCGATTCATCCATTTGTCCATCGAAGCCCTACCTGAACATCTAAACCCGGCCCAAAGATCAGAGGCGGATTAAGGCATGTTCAACATGTTCGGCTGAACAGGGGCCCCCACACTTGAGGGGCCCCCACACATCCAAGAAGAATTTTTTTCAATATTTTAAAATTATTGTAATAAATTATTAAGTCTAATAGTAAAAATGAGCAAAAATCTCAGAATAAATTATTCAAAACTGCTCATTTTAATATACACAAAAACACAACTTTTGCAGATGTTTGGGCCACTGCTAAAGTTTCCATTATCAGGCAGATTCATCTCAAAATCAGCCGAAAACGAAATGATTCTGTTTGCTGACCTAGTAAAGTCATTTGCTCATGAACAGACAAATGAAACATCACCAAAACTCTTCCTTTACCAGTTAATCACAAAAAAGAGACTCAATGACACCTTTCCAAATGTTCAGATAGCCCTGCGAATAAATCTTGTTCTGATGGTGTCAAACTGAAGCAGAGAACGTTCGTTTTCAAAATAACATTGTTGAGCATCGAAAGTGACATACAATACAGTACAATACTTACAAAATTAAGAAGTGCACATTGAAGCCGGGCACCCATTAAAAGACGTAGGTAGACTGGAACTGGAAGAAGCAAGTTTTCAGTTTAGAGCGAACATGGCGAGGTAGAGAGTTCCAGATGGAGGGACCGGCCACTGTGACAAGACAAGACGTGTACCAGGAACAACGTAGGTCTACTTTCCAGCAGAATGATGCTGATCGAAGAGAGGAGTGGCCTTTAACACAGTTGCAAGGTGTGACCTTGGAAGATAAGTAGGAAGGTAGATGATCTGCGCGTGCTCGTTACATGAGGAGTGCCAGCTTGAAGCGGACACGCTCACAGACAGGAAGCCAGTATAGAGAACGAAGAGTAGGTATGGTATCGTCTCGGTAAGAGAGTCCAAGACAGTCTTGCAGCCTGATGCATCTAGTTAGAGGAAGCAATGTGCATTCAGGGAGACCATAGAGTATCGCGCTGCAGTAGTCAAGTTGCGTCAGAATAAGGCAGTGAGTGTATCAGTGTTATCAGTTATGCTGAGTCAGGAGTAGAGTGAAGCTGTCGGATTCTCCTGAACGTGAGCTACATTTTGACGACATGTAGCCTAATTGATGAATTTGCAAGTCAAAAGGCTCGCAAAGTAAGTGTGTAACTTCCATGGCAATTTGAGCTATATTGATTGTCATTGTCAACTCATAATTTGTTGTTGCTCTTAACTCTCTAACTGTAAGTTTTTCTACAAAATGTAAACTGCAAACACTGCGACCAATCAGTTAAGACTATATTGTTAGCCTAAGCCTATTAGGCCTATTTTTATTTTCTGCATTGTGGTAGCCTGCAATTGTAATATTCTTTTACCACGAGTCACTCTAATACTGCTAAACCGTAAAATAATTGTAGGCCCTACTTTAAGTTAAAGTCTTTAACGCTAGACTGGATTATTATAAAACCTACCGTTATTGTACAAAAAGAAAGAAGGCGCCAATTAATAATAGAAAAGTGTTGATTCGTTGAATATAGCATGTGTTGTTTGTCCTTTTGTTGTGATTCTGTTTGGCTGGGCCCCCACAGTTTTACTGAACAGGGCCACCACATTTGTTAATCCGGCCCTGCCAAAGATCGAAAGTAAACCGAAGCTCCATCCATCCACCCACCATCTATCCATCAGTCCACCAATCCACCAATCCATCCATCTATGATCTATCCATCCACCAAACAGCAACAGCCAACCGCAGACCATCCAGTCATACATCTACATTCAAACACTCATCCATCCCTACATCTATCCACCCATCAAGTCATTCATGCATGCACTCATTCATCCATCCATCCTTACACCTGTTCATCAATCAAGTCATTCATTCATCCACTTACCCACCATGTATGAAGATTGAAGTCCTACCAAGAGATCGAAACCCAGCCTGAAGATCCAAATCTTTAGGCTGTGCTGTTATGTGTACCACTGAAGCTGCTCTCGCCTTTACGCTGGACAACATCTTCTCATCTCGGCCCCTTTTATTTACGATCTTCACTTAACGAATCAGCCATTCCCTTCCTAACACGTCTCCACCCTTCCGTCTCCTCATCACTGAAATTTGCAAATCGCTCCATGGCCATAGCTGTTCCACCTATCTGGAATAAACTCCCGCCAGTATTACGACAACTATCTGATCCATCCTTCGAACTAATCAAATCCTCACATCTTGCTCTCTCTCTCTCTCTCTCTCTCTCTCTCTCTCTCTCTCTCTCTCTCTCTCTCTCTCTCTCTCTCTCTCTCTCTCTCTCTCTCTCTCTCTCTCTCTCTCTCTCTCTCTCTCTCTCTCTCTCTCTCTCTCTCTCTCTCTCTCTCTCTCTCTCTCTCTCTCTCTCTCTCTCTCTCTCTCTCTCTCTCTCTCTCTCTCTCTCTCTCTCTCTCTCTCTCTCTCTCTCTCTCTCTCTCCACAGAGTCTTCTACCTGCCTATCGATTTTGTTTAGACCAAGCGCCTGCGAAGAAGATGGTTCTCGCGACTCCGCTTTATTGGGTCCTGTAGATCTATTAAGATTACGATAACCTTCAACCACTATAGTTTCTTCGTACATTCTGCGCCGCAATCTGCGATCTTCGAGTACCAATATCGGTCTCTGACACGCTCTGCCAAGGAATTGAATCGCCTGCGCAATGTTTATCCGTTGCTCAAACTCCTTTTCTTCTTTCAAGAAACACCACTTACTTATGATTGTGTTGCGCTTCGAAGTGGAAGCGACTTATGATCGTATTGCGCTTCGAAGTGGAAGCGACTTATGATTGTGTTGCGCTTCGAAGTGGAAGCGACTTATGATTGTGTTGCGCTTCGAAGTGGAAGCGACTTATGATTGTGTTGCGCTTCGAAGTTGAAGCGACTTATGATTGTGTTGCGCTTCGAAGCGGATGCGACTTATGATTGTGTTGCGCTTCGAAGTTGAAGCGACTTATGATTGTGTTGCGCTTCGAAGTTGAAGCGACTTATGATTGTGTTGCGCTTCGAAGTTGAAGCGACTTATGATTGTGTTGCGCTTCGAAGTTGAAGCGACTTATGATTGTGTTGCGCTTCGAAGTGGAAGCGACTTATGATTGTGTTGCGCTTCGAAGTGGAAGCGACTATGACGTGTTGCGCTTACGAAGTTGAAGCGACTTATGATTGTGTTGCGCTTCGAAGTTGAAGCGACTTATGATTGTGTTGCGCTTCGAAGTGGAAGCGACTATGACGTGTTGCGCTTCGAAGTGGAAGCGACTTATGATTGTGTTGCGCTTCGAAGTTGAAGCACTATGACGTGTTGCGCTTCGAAGTGGAAGCGACTTGTGATTGTGTTGCGCTTCGAAGTGGAAGCGACTTATGATTGTGTTGCGCTTCGAAGTGGAAGCGACTTATGATTGTGTTGCGCTTCGAAGTGGAAGCGACTTATGATTGTGTTGCGCTTCGAAGTGGAAGCGACTTATGATTGTGTTGCGCTTCGAAGTGGAAGCGACTTATGATTGTGTTGCGCTTCGAAGTGGAAGCGACTTATGATTGTGTTGCGCTTCGAAGTGGAAGCGACTTATGATTGTGTTGCGCTTCGAAGTTGAAGCGACTTATGATTGTGTTGCGCTTCGAAGTGGAAGCGACTTATGATTGTGTTGCGCTTCGAAGTGGAAGCGACTTGTGATTGTGATTGTGTTGCGCTTCGAAGTGGAAGCGACTTATGATTGTGTTGCGCTTCGAAGTTGAAGCACTATGACGTGTTGCGCTTCGAAGTGGAAGCGACTTATGATTGTGTTGCGCTTCGAAGTGGAAGCGACTTATGATTGTGTTGCGCTTCGAAGTGGAAGCGACTTATGATTGTGTTGCGCTTCGAAGTGGAAGCGACTTGTGATTGTGTTGCGCTTCGAAGTGGAAGTGACTTATGATTGTGTTGCTGTTCCACCTCTCTGAAATAAACTCCCGCCAGAATTACGCAATTATCTCATCCATCCTCAGAACTCATCAAATCCTCACACCTTTCTCTCTCTCCACAGGGTCTTTCACTGAAAACTGAAAACATGGCTCTTTCACAAACCCTCTTCTGATTCCTCTCTTCCGCTTACATCTCTCGCTGCATCAATTCTAAGGGACCATTCATCTTAGCCTTCTGACTGTCTGCCTGCCTAACCCTTTGGATCTTGAGAGGGAACCAATTTTAACCCTACCTGCCTATCGATTTTGTTTAGACCAAGCGCCTGTGAAGAAGGTGGTTCTCGCGACTCCGCTTTTTGGGGGGCGCTGTAGATCTATTAAGATTACGATTACCTTCAACCACTAGTTTCTTCGTACATTCTGCGCCGCAGTCTACGATCTTCGGGTACCAGTATCGGTCTCTGGCACTCTCTGCCAAGGAACTGAATCGCCTGCGCAATGTTTATCCCTTGCTCAAACTACTTTTCTTCTTTCAAGAAACACCAGAAAACTCTATTTCTCATTGTCTTTTCTAACAGCTCTTCACCTGGCGACTGACAAACCGCACCTCAGATTCGCATTTCTGTGCGACTTTGCACGCATTAAAAATCTTCGTAATACTATTACTATTGCTGCTGCTGCTGCTGCTGCTGCTGCTGCTGCTGCTGCTGCTGCTGCTGCTGCTGCTACTACTACTACTAATAATAATAATAATATAGTAATAATAATTGTAATAATGTGCGAATGTTTGGCATAAAGCACATGAAGCGTGGAAATCTATAGATAGCCTAAGGGCGATCAGGATGGAAAAGCCAAAATGCTCATTTTCCTTTTCATAAACGGTGAAATTCCATGGATAAGGGCTACCCGGAGAGAAACGCCAATGTTTATTTTTCATTTCATAAAGCGTGGAAATCTCTGGATAAGGGCGTTAAACCAATCGCCCGTTTGCGTTTTATGCCAACATAGCAGCACAGCCCAAAGATTTTCTATTTTTTGAAGTAGGCCTACTCTATAGGGGCCTAGATCTTCAGACTGGAATTGGATCTCTTGTTAAGACTTCAATCCTCATACAGTTTGGGTTGATGGGTGGATGAATGAATGGCTTGATAGGTGAATGGGTGTAAGGATTGATGGGTGGATGAATACATGAATGCACGACGATAGGTGGATGGATGAAAGAATAGATGAATGGATGAATGGACGAATGTCGGGATGGTCTGTAGATGGCTGTTGCTATTTGGTGGATGGAGATGAATGGATGGATGGATCGATGGATAGATGGACGAGTGGATGGAGAGCGTCAGTTCACTCTCGATCCTTGGGCAGGGTTTAGACGTCCAGATAGGGTTTCCATCTCAAGTTACTTCGACGGACTTAATGGATGAATAGATGACTGGACAGATGGGTGGATGGACGCAAAGATTGATGGAAGGATGGATGGGTGGAGAGATGCAAGGACAGAGAAACCTGGTGCGTGGATGGATAAATGACTCGATGAATGGATGAATTAATGACTTGATGAGTGGATGGATTTAGGGTTTGATGGATGAATGGAAGTAGGGCCTACATGTACACATTAATTACACAGGTCTGCGATGAAATTTTTTTCTTGAAAGTAAATGGTGCCTCTTATATATTTTTCCACGGTGATTTCGGGAAAAATATTGTAAAAATTCTAACACGTACAGTTTTGACACAAATTGGGATTTTTTTGTCGGAAAGTTCAATTTTTCCACAGAAATGATATTTTACATTGAAAACACAATTACAAATACATGCACATAATGAAAAATATATTTGATTATAATGTAGTAATGAAGATACCAGAATTCTTGTTATGTTTTCATAAATGTGAAATTGAACCTCGGCCTGAAAGGGTTAAGTCCGGTGTTTACATTAACGACGTGAAAGGGTTAAGTCTGGTGTATACATTTATGACACTCATGGCTTCAAGAGGATGTGTTAATTCTCCTGACAGGTTTTGTTATATCTGTGGCGAACTGTTAGTGAAAAAGCAAGAGCGGAAGCTCACGAACTTTGTTGAGAAAGTGTATTTAGCATACTTCGGTGTTAGGGTTGGAGACCAGGACAAGGCATGGGCCCCACATCGAGTTTGTTCGAGTTGCGTGGAAGGACTGCGCATGTGGTCTAAGGGTAAGGTGAAATGTTTTCGTTTCGGAGTGCCTATGATATGGAGGGAGCCCAAAAACCACAGCGATGACTGTTACTTTTGTTCGTGCAACATACAGGGATACAGCTTAAAAAACAAAGACAAAATCTGCTACCCGAACCTGGAATCTGCACTTCGCCCTGTGTCTCATGGACCTGGCATTCCCATACCTTTGCCTCCAGAAAGCCTAAGCGATGTGAGTGGGCCATCGGGGAGTGAGTCAGATGACAATCCTGATGACGAATTTTCACACGACTGCAGTGAGCCCCAACTGTTTTCACAATCACAATTGAACGACTTGATTCGAGATCTGGCCCTTTCGAAAGATTCCGCTCAGTTGCTAGGTTCTAGGCTCCAGGAGAAGAACTTGTTGACTCCTGGAACTTCTTTTAGTTGGTTTAGAAACCGAGAGAAAGACTACGTGCCTTACTTTTCTCAAGACGGTGAACTTGTTTACTGCTCCGATGTTACCGGTCTGATGGAAATGTTCAGCGTTCAGCATGAGGCTCACGATTGGAGACTCTTCATTGACTCGTCACAAAGAAGTCTAAAAGCTGTCCTTCTTCACAATGGCAACAAATATGCCTCTATACCGGTTGGACATTCTGTTCATTTGAAAGAGAAGTACGACAATTTAGCCTTCATCCTGACCAAACTGAACTACAAGAAATACGAATGGACCATCTGTGGCGATCTTAAAGTGATCTCTATGATCCTTGGTCAACAGGGCGGCTACACCAAGTACCCCTGTTTCCTCTGCGAATGGGATAGCCGTGCTAAAGCCAAGCACTGGACTGAGAAGGTGTGGCCAAGCAGGACACTAAAAGTAGGAGAAAAGAACGTGCACTTCGAATCTTTGGTGGATCCAAAAAAGTACTCTTACCTCCACTTCACATCAAACTTGGCATCATGAAGCAGTTTGTGAAAGCCCTTCCAAAAGATGGTGATACTTTCAAGTATCTTGCAAGCAAGTTTCCACGGTTGTCAGAAGCGAAGCTGAAAGAAGGGGTTTTCGTCGGTCCTGACATTCGAAAACTCATGAGGGACGAGATATTTGATACCAAAATGAAAGAAATTGAGAGATCGGCTTGGCAATCCTTTAAAGAAGTGGTAAAGAAGTTTCTTGGCAACTATAGAGACACTGACTTCGAGAACATCGTAGGAAACATGATGAAGAACTTGAAAGCCTTGGGCTGCTCAATGAGCTTGAAGCTCCACTTTTTGAACTCCCATCTCAGCTATTTCCCAGAAAATCTAGGTGCTGTTAGTGAAGAACAAGGAGAGAGATTCCACCAGGACATAAAGGAAATGGAACGGAGGTATCAGGGTCAGTGGAACGTTAACATGATAGCAGACTACTGCTGGATGTTGCATAGGGAATAACCGCAAGCAGTGCACAAGAGAAAAAGTTATAAAAGGAGCTTTGAAGGGAAGAAGAAAAGATATTATTAAGATTTCTGACTTCTCGGCACCTGTGACAAACATTTACAAATGAATGAATGAAAAATCCAGCTGAGTTAATTGTAATAATTTTTTATTTCTTTCTAAATAAGCGTTTTTTTCACTCTGCTAGGTCTTCCTGGATGTTCATCTTCACTTGTGGAAAAACCGTACGTGATAGAGGAAAAACCTTTGCATGTCTGAATTCAGCTAATTGAATAGCAATGAAAACACCTAAAACGGTGAAGAAAAAATTGGAAACCATTAATATGCAGGCCTGTGTTACTTGATGGGCGAATGAATGGGTAGGTGCATGAGTGGGTGGGCGAATTAATTATGGGTGGATAGATGCATGGGTGGATCGGTGGGTTGGATGGATGGATGGATGGATGTGTTTCCCGTCGTCCTTTACCCAAATCACCACCTTCCCTTAGGCATGATAGAATTACATTCGTCTTCGGTTTCAGGATCCTAAGGATGACATGACGATGGAAGTCAGTGACGACGTATTGGACGTCTATGAAACCGTTCATCTCGATGAAGTGATCATCCGTGGGGATGACTGCACTCTCTCCCTCTCCCACGTCCGTCAGACCGTTGTTGGTGAATCTTGGTTTACCAGTGATCTGTTCACACGTCACCTGGAATCTATGGACGACTTGTGAATGCGCTCACTTGGACTTCGAATCCGTTCAGCTGCAAAGGGCCTTGTTCTTTGATAGACGATCCATCCATCGTTTATTATCCATCTAGTTTAACTTACGGAAATCTTGCTTGCTTGCTTGCTTGCTTGCTTGAGCCACAGGCTAAAAAGTCAAATCTTGCGACGACTAATTCGATCACTTACAATCATTCATTCAATCGTCCTGAAACTTGGCAGATAGACTCGCCCTCGCAGACACTTCATTCTATAAAAATTTCAGCTCCCCAAAAAGGCTAGCTTATAGAATCGGGGACTCAACTTTTCGAATCGGGGAATCCCCTTTTCCGATACGCAGCGTTGTCATTGGCCGCAACAAAAACGGGCGCGCTGCCTGATTAAACGCACGCTATGTCGTAAAATGAACGCGTACTATATATTTGTAGAGGTAACTGCTTCGTAAGACGCATTATAGGATACTAGATGGATATAGTAAAAACTTTGTTTTTACGGGCTGTATTTTATATCTACCAGAGTCATATTGCTTCCGACGGCCAGCCTTTTCTTCGTACTCTTTCCACCATCGGCGATGCCAGGGTACGTCCGGTAGAGGTATCCGTGCGCCGGAGTTGTCTTCCAGCCTGTAGGCGATGTCTTGTGGTCCGTGGTAATGGAGCGTGCTCACTGATTTCAAATCGTCCGAGGTGACCGGTCTTTCGCGTGTCCCTCGTAGAATCAGCTGACGGTTGCGGACCAGTTCGACACTTGTGTCGATGACAGACACGTGAAACTCAAACTCCCGAGTCTCGATGTCCATCGCACTCACATGGAGGTGGAAGCAGACTCGTCTGGCGTCGCAGTCGTTATGGTGATTGTAGTGGAGGCCCCTAATGGTCGAAACGACCACCCACTCGTTGTCCGTGTACTGCTTCTTCTGGATCTCTTTCCAACGTTACACGGATGCGTCACCATGGGCGATAGCCATCCGCAGAAAACTGTCTCCATAGAAAGACACTGTCGGAAAAGAAATAAGGAAACAGTCTCAACTCCGCATATATGTTTGTATACAATGTTAACATTGACGTGGTGTTCACATTCTGTAGTGCCAAAATGCTCAGTGCATCACAATCTGGAGTAAATGTTTCTTTGTTGATGCACGACCAACGTTTCTGAAATTGACCCCCTAAAGTTCAAATCTGGTCCTATGAAATTCCTAATGCAGCTACAAAGACGCTTGACAGCATGAGTTTAAATTTGTGGTGTTTATACGTGCAAGCCACAAAAGGCGAACGCCAAGAGTTTCCTTAATTATTTTGCACGTGCTAGTTTGCAACCCTGCATGGGAGCAATTGTATCAAAGAAAGGTCCTTGCAACTGTAGTCAACTGTAGACCTACCCTAGAATAAAGGCGTTGGCCTGTTGTTCCTTGCCGGTCTCATGACCAACAGAGGACTTATTATAAAGAGACCCCAGGCGTCACCATGCAGTACGTATTTGGAAAGCGGTCTAAGCAGCCGGGTGTTCTCAGCAGTGTGCCTAATCGATGTTTACGGTAAATTCAAGGCCCCTACATATAATAGAGGAATGGAGTCGTGCTTAAAGTTGTATTTCCGGTGAAAAACTTGACGTGTGGCGACACCTGTGCATAAGGAAGGAAACGAGCTCAACCGTGAGTTAGTGTGGTGTTCTGGGATTATCATTAGTTGTAGGGCTACGAAATGGGAGTATAATCAAACATTGGGCTATCTTCGTTTTTGTTTCCAAAGCAATTGTATTAAGATAGGTAAATGTGATGTGACAAATTTATAGACAATGTTTTAATTGACTTTCAACTAAATAAGTTAAACCATGTGGAAATCATGTGCTATCTACATCTGTTTTTAATTAGCATTAAACCGGAATTAATATCAGCTTATTTGATACTTAATCCTTAATATTAGTCTTTGTATCCCAGGCTTTCAATATTCAGCCAGGTCATCTGACTGTCTTCTTTCTAGTCATACCTAAAATTAGAACTGTTCTTCTGCTGGACTTATATTTAGAACTACCTCTCCGTATCCGCTTGTGAAACTCGGTCACTTGTGTCACGTCGTCCTTGACCAGAGACTTAATTAACGCTGTTACTCTGTGTCAAACTGTTGATCAACCACAGGCTGCCTTTCTGTCTCAGTGGACATGGAGGCTGACCTATGGACGCTGACATGATTACGCTTGGCTTTAGTTTGTCAACGGTTGATGCCTCGTCCATTAGACACGGGCGCATATATATATATATATATATATATATATATATATATACATATATATATATATATATATATATATATATATATATATCTTTCAGGATATAAGTTACTAAAGAATAACATTATCTTGCGACAGATAACGTAGTTTTCTAATTCTACTGTTATGAAATTTTGATGTTTGTCTGTAACTTAGGTGGGGCCATAATTATGGTCTAGTGGTTTTGAACGTTCGACTGTCACCTGAGTGGTTGTGAGTTCAAATGTTTCCCCTTGCAACCCGACTAAAAATGAATACACTGAACATAATTATACTATCAGTGCGAATCTTATTTTCGCTCATCATTCTTCTGTTTTCTGTGCTACTGTATTTTCCCTTGTAGGCCTACACAACACAAACTATGGCAATCGAGTTTGCAAGAAAAATATGGATAAGTCGAGTGTTGCCCTGTGATATAAACCTTTCAGGATAAAGTAAAGTGTTAAGTTGCCCTAGCCTACTTGTTTTTCTACTTTTACTTGAAACCAAGGTAGGCCTACTTGTACTTGTGACTTTACGTTTGTGACAAAAGTTCTTTAACATGAAAGCATATGAACAACATAGGCCTATAGGTTTTTACAAGCACTCGTATACTATTGGTTAGTCATTAACTCTTACGGTTTCTTTGGGTAATACCGGTGTTTAGATGGACCACATTTTGGTCAGACTTTCCTTCTGGTTGTCTTGTTGACATGGAGCAGGCGGACGCTAACAATGTTCGTAATAAAACTACTAGGGCCTAATATTCCTAGAGTCGTAACGTTTGGCTATGATAATTTCACTGTAAAGAGAAATGCTATTTCTGCTAGTTGCAAGTTTTGTCACGAGAAAACTAGAGTGACCTTGATGAAGGTAATTGTAATTGTTCTGACTTCTGGAAATACAGAAAAACTGAATAAGCCAGCGCTTTTGAGCATTGAGTGTACCTGCACCTGTAGCCTACGCGTGTTAAGTTATGGCGGTTTATTATTAAAATCGCATCAATCGATTATGAGTGACAAGCATAGGCGTAGCTACATTGAGGCACGAGGAGGCAGTTGCCTCCTCTTGCTTTTTTATAAACTGGAACTTCCATTGACTAATGACCCCAATGACCAGGATTTTGCCAATGGTCTGTGAAGTTGCCTCCTCTTGAATTTAAGTCTCGCTATGTGCCTGGTGACAAGATGAAAACATCTATTATAAGCTTATTTCTTACTTAAAACAGCTGTTTATTACTACAAATTTATTTGAGCAATGGCTATAATAGTCAATTTCTGATTCAATAACAATCGCCTTAATCAAAGCCACTATTGTTTTCTCGGCCTCCCTCAGGAGCTACGCCTGTTCCCTAGATCATGTACTGATACGTTTTATAGCCATTTGAAAACTTACCTTTTTGCCCGGGCTGGAGTTGGGAGCGCTTCTGAATAGTCACCTTGAATGGGCGCTATATAAATTTTTGAATGAATTAATGAATTATATTAATACTTTGTTACTTCAGTAAAAATTTTTAACGTGTTTCTTAAACTGAAGCTGAATAAAATGATGATGTTTAGGTCGAGCGTTCAACACAGCTGATCTAGTCACAACAATAGTTGTTGTGGGAGAAGTATCCTGTTTTTTACTCAAACTGAAAAAAGCATAACACAGATTTTCTTTACTGTAGTTGACCTAGGACCCTAGGCTATCCATTGTGAAGTGACTACGAAAATTGATTACAAGCCAAATTCTATCATCAAAAGCCTAGCGTTTCGCATTAGCAAAAGCTAGAATGTGTTTGGCTTATTATAAGTGACTAAAAATCTGGCTCTTCTAGCTTTGATTTGATATAGCGCGCTCCCACATGGGTCTAAAAGCTGTTTTCCCTAACGCAGCTTTGTGTGACGCTGAGAAATTTCGGAGATCCTATTTTAATGACTGCTTTACCTAAAAATGACTTCAATGAATTGACAGATTATTGAACCGTAGGCTATACGCATTGGCAAAAAAGTATAAAAGAACCTGGTTTCCGTTGGCATACATATTATGCTTCGGCGAGGTTCCCAAAATGCGCTTTATAAAACTCCGAATGCTGATACAAACATACAATCATACATACACCCCATACTTAGCAAGCGATTTAGCGACAAAGGCAAAGAATTCCCCTTCCCGTCTGGTACAGACCGCATCTCACGGAAGATACAGTTTCTCATGCAGTTCACTCTTGTGTGTAAAAGGCCTTTCTACCACCACTGCTGCCAACCGCTAACAGCACATTGCCTATGCCCACCAACCACCCAGAGCCAACCCCAAACAGTAGGCCTATACCCATAAAAGGTGTAAACTCAGCAAGGATACACAAACACATAAAAATTATGCACACTTTATCCAATTATTTTCTCCCGGGTGCAAATTATTGCTGGAAGACAAGCAGAAAGGAGCATATAATGATTTTACTGAGATTTTCTTAAATTTTATTAAATTCAACGACACACTTCAGTTTCAGGAATTTTTTAAGATTAACTTTAATGAAATTTACAGATATTTACAGATATGACAATGATTTGGGAATTTGGGAAATTATCTCTTCCACCAATAAAGCGCACCATAGACCAACTGACAAAACACGATTTTCTATCAGTCCCCTTAAAGGAGTGTCCCCAGATGATCGTGGACTCTTATGGGCTAGTAATTTACCTAGTCATGCAGTCTGTGTTGAATAACTGCAGACTCGAGTCGTGTTTTTACAGCAGTCCGTGCTAATTAAGGCGACAGAAGGAAGTACTTATTCGCGTGGAAATACTCGGAAGTGTCAATGCTAGGCTGAGTGAGGTCAAACGTGACGCCAGATTCACTGAGGCGAAACGAGGACGAGGTTTGCTCGGTGAAAATAGTTCTACAACAGAGAAATCATATTATTAGTTCTTATTGATTTATTTATCGTTTTTTAATTCATTTATTTCGTGACTAGCCTATGACTGACTGACTGACTTATTTACCTTACTCTGCCTTCCATTCATTTGCCTTAACTACTTCCCTTCACCTCAACCTTGTACTCAACTGAATTTATTTTCTTACGAAACGACTTACTCGAAAGAATAAATCAATTATTAATTCATTGATAAATAAATAGATATATTCAGTGGAGGCGCCAGGATTTCAGGTGGGGGGCTAAAACCCCAAACCGTTCGCTTTCTCCCCTCCTCCCTGGCATTGGCAGTGATTTCCCACTTTTTGTTTGGGGCTGAGGCGCAGCTAGGGGGGGGGCTAAGCCCCCCCCATTTCCCTGGCGCCGCCACTGGATATATTAAATTTGTTTGCAGACTTTTCGATAGTTTGAACTTTGAGTGATATTTCAAAACCAGTTGTGATAGCATGCTGGATTGGATTATATAAGAATAGAATAGACTATGTTAGATAAGATTAGATTCAGATTAGATCAGATCAGTTGAATACCTTCGAATTTTCTGAACTGGTAGAAGGCTTCGAATCCGGTGGCATCGTAGGCTTCGTTGGAGTTGAAGGTGACCCGGAAGAAGCTTCCGTCCGAACTGACCGACTTCTGGAAATGGTTGGATTTGGTTCCGCACAGGCGGTTCATCTTCCGGTCTATGAGGTGGATGTTGAAGTTGGAAAACTCCACGTAGTCACTCTGACTCGACTCCAGGCAGCTGCACGTACCACCAGCTCAGAATAAGGTAGGGTATAAATTCAGGTTATTTACAAGGGGAGGTGAAGGGAGGTAGGTAAGGCATTGTATTTGTAAGGTAAGAGAGTGGAAGACAGTATAAGATATGGTAAGGTTATGAATGAGAGAGAAAGGTAAGGTATCATAAGAGGTATAAGGTCAGGTAAGGTCGAAAGGGAAATATAGGATAAGGTAAGGTAAGAAGAAGATAAGTTAAGTTAAGATATGGTAAGGTGTTTTATGATAAGGAATGATGGAATTGGAAAGGCAAGTAAGGGAAAGTTAAGGAAAGTCAATGACATATTAGGTAGGGTAAGGATATGAAACCTAAAGTAAGATAAGACAAGTTTGAAGAAGGAAGAAGAGGAGAGAAGCCTTGAACAATAATAATATTTGTTTATTAATTCAAACTGACAAGTATGCAGTAAGATTACATGTTATAGTAGTAACAGATGATAACATGTTTAACCGGAGTCGAGTTCAACTGTATGGAAACCTACAAGGCGCCTATCTGTCCTACTGCTCACTTTACAGTCGCCCCTAGGGAGTGGAAGGCTGAGTGAACCTTATGGGGCTAGCGGGTATCGAACCCGCGTCCTTCTGACCTTCGTGCCCAAGGTGTTACCATTGAACCATCTCCCGCGATGAGAATAGACTGTCTGAGTAAACGTGTCGTCGTCCTACCCTGGTTGAACGCCTTCTACGTCGAAGTAGGGGAACGTGATGTAGATGCGTTCGTTGTCCTGACCATAGAACAGGTAATGGCATTGTGTGTTGAGCGGGTAGCGACCGGGGAAGTTCGGCGATGTAAACGTACCGTTCGTTGCATGCGTACTCCGAAACGTAAACTTACAGACTGGAAAGCAGTTTTAAACAGATGCATTTAACCTGTACAGAAATAAATTGTGAGCTTTCAGTTGTTGTATCCTAATATGCTAAACCATGTAGGCTACATTAAGTGTAAACTGCATAAACAGAAACTTATGAACTGAAACCAATTCGAAAGTTAAATTTACAGCCTGTAGTCGAAAACGTGTAAATAGCCAACATGTGTAGATATTTACATGTTTGATGTAACGTAAATATTTAAGTCTATGAATCAGCGTACACTTATATTTGTATAGGGCATAACTTCAAAGTTTAAATCAGTCTAATCAATTAAAACTTGCTATCCTTGTGTATTCTGTGTGATAGGCTGATAACCTATCTACAATACGTAGATCACCTTAAACATTAGCTTATAGCGTTTGAATCGGCGTAAATGCGCAGGCCTACTAAAGCTTGTGAACCTGGAATCCTGGATTAGTAATTTACAGCGTGCATAACAATGTTAGCAAAGTCAGCTACAACCTTCTGTTGTAGCCTAAAGGTCCACTTATGAAGCCAGACTAAATTTTTTGTCAAACTTACAATTCTAAAAATGACAAAGAACTACATTAATGCTGAATAAATTTTGTTGTATGACGAAAGGTTTCGCTTCAATCTTATTAGGGCGTACTTTTGAAATGTGACTTACGTTTATTCGGATCTTGCTCCCCGGATTTTATGCCAAAATCTGGAATGGAAAAATAGACAATAGTTGCCAGAACTGAACGACAGATGGCTCAAATAAAGCCACCTATCGAAAGAGCAGCGTGCCAGGTGAGAAGAGTTTAATACATTTTCGAAAAGGAGAGCAACTGTTGTTGTTGTTGTTGTTGTTGTTGTTGTTGTTGATGATGATGATGATGATGATGATGATGATGATGATGATGATGATGATGATGATGATGATGTTGATGATGATGATGATGATGATGATGATGATGATGATGATGATGATGATGATGATGATGATGATGATGATGATGATGATGATGCTCTTTTCGTTATAGCAGCATTGTTTGCTTACTTACCAAATATGTTCTCAACGACTATAAAATCGTTTAGGCTAGCGTATTCAGCGCTTTCATGACGCATGAAGGCGCTACAGTTTTGTTCACTATAGGCCTAATTAACTAACTAAAATTATGATGATGTGGATGCTCATTAAAGATTGATGTCATTGTTGCTGCTGCTGCAAACTTACGTAAATATTTAGGCCTAAACGCTTGATATTGGTGTTGGCGATGATGATAATGATAAAGGCGATAACGATGATGATGTTGGTGATGATTACGATGACGACGACGACAAATACGGATATAATATTTTATGTTAAGCGCCTGTTAAGAAATATAATCGTAAGCTTAGTCGCAATAACAAAATTTTTAACAGCGTCCAAAGAGATAAATCGCTAAAATAAACTAGGTTATCTACAGGTGCGTGTCAAAAGAAATCGACAGACAGGTAAACAGGACAGGTAAATAGGTAATTAGAAAAACATGTTAGACAGGTAACATGGGCGAGGACATATCACAGGTGATGATGACGATCATCTTATTCAATTAATTAATTCACCCCAAAATACAACACGTCTGAGTTCTGCGCATGTCAGCAGCGCGTCTGTTGCTGTGAAATGTCAGCGGATTATTTTTGTCTCAGCACGAAATCTGCTTGATAAGTTCTGATAGGTTGGAGTTTATCCTCGCTAGGTTTGCGTGTCGGAATTATTCTTTTTTTTCCGTTGCGCATTTTTTTACATTTTGACCGAATTTTCTTCGCACATCAGCTTGGCTTATCGCAACTTCATGAGGCTTCCTGATAATTCCACAAGTCAACAAGGTTTCGGCAACATGAACTATTTTGGCTGCCTTTTATTCATTTTTGGCTGCTGATTTCAGATCTGGGCTGAAAAAATTGCCATCACGTCACATTTTTATGTTACAGGTCATTTTTAGTCAAATAAATGTCATTTTTGTAAAGATTCTTTAACTCCTACTGTTTACTTATTCCTGGCAGGAAGTGGGATAGAACACACCACTTAACCTAATTTTTCTGTTAATTGTACTGTTGTGAAGACATTTGCTATTAGTTTCACAGTAAATTTCAATGCACAAATGGAGAAAGGACAGCGATATGGGTTTATTAATTTACCAGATTTTGGGCCCTCATGTTTTTTGGTAAAGTAGGCGCCAGAAAAAATTAAATGCTGAACAAACGCCAATTATTCGGGATTTATTTATGAATCAGTCACAAGTAATATCTTACCCCCCCCCCGCCCACAGAAATTTCCCCTACTCTGTGGCATTGCATGCTTGTCGGCCTTACTGAATAGGTGAAAGCTAAGAAGATATTTTCTTTGGTCTGAAGATTAGGAAGCTACTGAATGATACTGAGTTTGAAGAAATACTGCATTGGAAGGAGCACGCTGCATGGAAATCATTTACATGTGTGGTCAAGAGTTTTCTGGGAACCCTAAAGAGGAAACTATCGTTAGTTCATTTGAGATTTTCTCGAGAACTAATGAAAGCTTGGCTGCAGGGTGTCTTTAAAGATTCACTTCTTGCATTCGCATCTGGACTTCTTTCCCAAGAACTTTGGAGCAGGGTGAAAGATTTCTGCCTGGTGCTCTCAAGTAGTCCAATAAATACATAATTAAAGCAATGCAAAGCAAATATGCGTCCCAAGGCTACTTTTATAGGTCTAAAGAACCTAAACTGGATATCTGGAACGGCTTCGTCTAATTTGTATTAATTTATTTCTTTATTGCACAAAGTCAATGGAGACTACCTCGTAAAATTTTGACATTTTTATAACGCCTACTCAACGCTTGAACCTGGACATCATAAAGTAATGGCGCAATGCTGAATGTGGCGTAGTCGGAGGGCATAATTATGGCAGAGGTTGGGTTGATGGTTAACTTTGGGTGTCTGAACAATCATCGGAAAAATTTTTCTCGTGAAGCATTACAGTTACCTTGGGTAAATAAATAAGTTGTTTATTTATTTATCAGAAAAAAATAAATGATCGGTTAACTTAAGTCGGGTAGGCCTATACCTGTGACGAAGTTGTAGTTGGCGGAAAAACCCCGCGTGTTGACGGTAAGGCTTCTACTGATGAGGGTAACATCCATCTGAGGCCCCGTGCTCATTAGCATAGGGGGTCGGCGATTACCACAAAACACTCCGATATCAAACGACACTCCGCGAATCAGTACGCTGACCGTGACGGAGTCCACTTCCTCGCACCTGCAAGTGATGAAAAGGATGCGGGTTAGTCTGCAGCCTCTGAAGCCCGATCAGCATTAGTTAAAAGCTAAACGCGGTTAAAGTTTTGCCCCAATTAAGATATGTAGGCCTACTCCGTAATTAATTAGAGTTAGTGTTAAAGAACTGACCTAAAGCTTAAAACTGAAGTAGGCCTATTCAACTGTTTCTTATCGCCAGAGTTGGCTGGGAGCGCCTCCGAGTAGGTATCTTGAAGGGCGCTATATAAGTCTTCTGAATGAATGAATGAATAAATAATAATAATAATAATGAATTAATAATAAAGTAGCTTGAAAACTAGCCAGAGTTAAAATTACACTGAGCTCGACGCTATTAGACCTATAGTTCAAATTCAAAATATAGAGTGAATTAAAATTGGACTTTTTGCAAGATTGGATGCAGTTGGATATAAGACATTAGATGTAGACTATAACTCAAAATGAAATCACCTTAAAATGCGACATCCTTAAAAGTCGTTTGAGTAAATTTGCTTAAGAACCGAAGTTCAAAACGAGACCCAGTGAAAATTGCAAAGTAAAAAATTAGACCAGGTAAAGAATGCGACCCAGTTATATGTTTGTTTCAATTCTCTGGCTATGAGGTGTCACCGACTTTATTTTTCGTAGCCTTGCTGTATTAGGACGGTAGCCATTCCTCTTCCTCGCCGCCTGATCTTCTCGTTGACAGTGTACGGTCAATGTACTCATTTGACAGCCGAGTTTATATTTGCAAATTATTATGGCGCTTATTTCATTTGAATCTTCCGCCTTCCAAGTTTTCTCGTCCTCAACGAAACCCGTCTTAGCACTTAGCAGCTATTCTGCCTCCTCTCTGTCTCTGGTATCTGGTCTCTCTGGCAACCGGATCGCCACTGGACATCTCTGGAAACCCCTTTGATTAAGATGGTGCCCTATACATTTAGCTTTCGAGTAGCGCTTCAGTCATTTGGAGTTTGCAATTTATTACTATTACGATTACAAAGAGCAGTCCCTTAAGCCAACTCCGCGAGGTAAGCTCTGGCTATGAGGTGTCACCGACTTTATTTTTCGTAGCCTTGCTGTATTAGGACGGTAGCCATTCCTCTTCCTCGCCGCCTGATCTTCTCGTTGACAGTGTACGGTCAATGTACTCATTTGACAGCCGAGTTTATAGGCTGAGGAATGTTAAAGAGTTACTAATCGCACCTGCCATGGACGATCTAAAGAGATATATCCTGTTTCCAACTTGTTTCTTGTACACTCGTGGATACTTACAAGTCGGGATACACTGAAAAATTTGTGCCCATGTTCAGTTCGAGTTCTGTGAAGATGATTTGGACCCTTTCGTCTTCCGTACCAACGAACACATATCGCGCTGCGATGGACGGAGGATATGGATCCGGATAGCCAATCGAAACGAAGCTGCCATTGCGGGAGGCGGAGCTAAGGAAGCGCACCTCAAAATCTAACAGATGAAGAACAACAATTCATTCTTTCACAATTCAGTCTTCCACAATTTCTAGTAGACATTGTATAAGTTTAAAACTGTCTTATCGCACAGCACTCCAAGAGGTACTTCGGAGGCGCTATGCGGATGTTTCTTGCACACACACACACACACACACACACACACACACACACACACACACACACACACACACACACACACACACACACACACACACACACACACACACACACACACACACACACACACACATACACACACACACACACACATACACACACGCACACACACACAAGACGTATTTCGTTGAGGAAGTGAAAGCTTGGAAGGCGGAAGATTCACACACACACACACACACACACACACAAAATTATATATGTATGTGTGCAACTATTTACATAATATGCTCAGTGAACAGCAGCACCTTGCTGTGGAAAATATTTAAAATAACGCTGCACGTATAAAGTTAGCGAAACCTGATGAATTGTGAAACTGTTGAAATGACGTCATGAATTCTGTCATAGGAAACTATAGATGCCCCTGTCAGCGGGACTTCTGTTCCTTCTGACCTCACCTCTGAATGCCCATTAGTACTTTCACTGAGTGATTGTAATATCGATTGCTTTTAATTATTGATGTTCAATAAACTGATTGATTAATACATAGAATGATCAGGCCTATAAATCTGAAGCTCGTACAAACTCCTTAAGTAAACGCTGCTCAGTCAGCTGCATTGACCTCCTCTTGAATTCAGAATTAAATTTTAACTGGCCTGCAGTCTGACTTCTATAGAGCCATTACCTAACTACAGCCACTGTTATCTCCTTACATGTGATCTTTAGTTATGGGTCTTTTGTTTGAGCCTCGATGTAGAGTTGTCACGAGTTGCTGCCTCCAAGGTCTGGGACCGACTACCAATGTTTATCCGACGCTTGAACTCTTTTTCTTCCTCGAGGTAAAACCTTAAATTTACTTTATCTAATTGGCTTTCAAATATCATCTTGATCAGATATTCTAATTGCTCTTCAGCCACGCCTCAAATTCGCATTTCTGCGTCACTGCGTGCTTGAAACGTGTTCCTAATAAGTAATAACAATAAAATCCGTTGGTTTGTTCGTCGTGTGTGCGTGGGCCCGCCACTGATGACTCTTCTAGCTTAATAATTGTGCATTGTTTTGCTAACTGATGTAAAATTTTCGTTCGTAATGACAATTAACATCATAATAGGCTAGCGCAGAGAGCGTCTCTGAGTAGATCGCTTGAAGAGGCGCTATATAAATTCTCAGAATGAATGAATGATTGAATGAAAATGGTCATACGACGGTAGAATATGCCATCAAAATATGTATGTATGAGCACTTGTTATAGCTCCCCTTCAAGATTTCTACTCAGAGGCGCTCCCGACTACAGCGCGGACACTGAATCGGAGTTTCACGCCGAAGCGCATGAGCAATTGCGAGTCAAGGACTTGCCCAAGGTCCCTACGCGGCGGCTTGAGGTGGATTCGAACCCGCAACCCTCCGGCTGCAAGGCACCGAACATACCCCTACACCACCGCGTCCCACAATGTTCGATTGTCATTTTTTATACCGCCATCTTGAGTGCATGCATGTGTGTATATGTGCGTATGCATGTATCTGTGTATGCGTGTACATGTCTGTGTGCGTGGCCTGCTGCTGAGGAGAGGCATCTTGTGTTACCTGTGGGTTTCGTGGCGTTCAGCGCCGGTGAGTCTCCCGGATTCAGATTGTTGAAATCTATCGCAAGTAAACACAAGTACATGTAGGCCATGGATACGTGCAAGCTGAAATATCACATCAATGTGTGTATACATGCATGTACGTGTGTATGCCTGCATGCATGCATGCAGGCATGTATGTACATGTATGTATGTATGTATGTATGTATGTATGTATGTATGTATGTATGTATGTATGTATGTATGTATGTATGTATGTATGTATGTATGTATGTATGTATGTATGTACATTAGAGGTCTGCGGGTAGAGCATTTTCGCTACCCGACCCGTACCCGTAACAAAGGACCGTTACCCGTACCCGTACCCGACCCGTACTCAAAATTACTACCCAACCCGACCCGTACCCGCGGGTATACCCGTACCCGTACCGTACCCGCCACGTAATTAATAGAACTTCTCATAATCCCAATCCTTACCAGTCCAATGGTCTTACAAAGCAAGTGGTAGTAAGGTTTGCTTAATAATAAGAGTCTGAGGATCATGGTGATGATCACAGTGATAATAATAATAATAATAATAATAATAATAATAATAATAATAATAATAATAATAATAATGATAATGATAATGATAATGATAATGATAATGATAATGATAATGATAATTGGTTTCGGTGGACCCGCAGGAGACAACACGCCTCTTTCAGAATCTTTCAATATGCACTCAACGATTCAATGCTGTTACTCGTTTACACAATTGACCGGTGAAGATAACCTTAAAGGTTAAACTCCAGAACGACAAAACGCTTCGGATATATAGTTTCTTAGAGCCTGAAGATTAAAAAATATATAATAATAACTTTTATACAGCCAACCATAACGCGGCAGTTTGCAACAAAATACCACTATTTGAATAGTTTAAGTATTTCTCCGAGGGAAAGGGGTGACAGACTTGTTGTTTCAACTACGCCTAGCCCCAACTACCGTAACTGCATCAACGTGTTTAAAAGAAAACACGGCTGCTGGACTGCCAGGCTAGGCGTCATCGACCTCTGACACTGGCTAACGGGACTGAAACTCAGATGAGATATATGTACAAACACTACGATCGGATTGTGTTAATGGAAACAAGTCATTTTGTAACTGCAAATTTAGCATCAATAAATGAATGCCAAGCTCACTAAGGCACACAGACATATAAGAATATGGAACTTAGACAGGATACGGCCAGTTAGGTACGGGTCGGGTACGGGTCGGGTACGGGTAAACCCGAGGGTACGGGTATACCCGCAGACCCCTAATGTACATGTATGTATGTATGTATGTATGTATGTATGTATGTATGTATGTATGTATGTATGTATGTATGTATGTATGTATGTATTATGTATTATGTATGTATTATGTATGCATGTGTGTGCTCATCTATGTATATGCATGCATGTATGTGTCTGTATGTGTTGTGTGTACGTACACGTATGTATGTAGTTATGTACGACTTGTACGTGAGTATGTTTGTATATGCGTATGTGTGTGTGTTTGTATGTGTGTATGAATGTATGTATATATGCATGTGAGTGTCTATGGATATATGAATGAGTATGTATGTGTACGTAGGTGTGTATGTATGTGTGCATGTGCATGTATTATGCACCTACATATGTATAAGCACGTACATGCATGCGTGCGTGTTATATGTTTGTATGTAGGCATTGTAGGGCCTGCGTATGAATGTGTGTATTGTTGAGTTCAAGATGGTAAATGTCGTCCTTGTCATTTTTTGTAACCTTTATCTCAACGTTCGATTAGTTAACTGTCTGTCTGTCTGTCTGTCTGTTCGTCTGTCTGTCTGTCTGTCAGTCAGGAGAAACCGTCGATAGGTGGTAGTAAAATTCAAAGGGAGGCGGGCGAGGAACCCGTGTGCCATTCACTCATGGATAGACAGACAGACAGACAGACAGACAGACAGACAGACAGACAGACAAACAGACAGACAAACAGACAGACACGAAGCCTGGTGGTTGAAGGTTGGTCTCTGCTATCAGATGTATTCCAGTTGTTTTTGTGCTGTGCTTCAGTCGTTTGTTGCTGTCTTCCGGCAATCAGAGAAACAGGAGAGCGAGGGAGAGAGAGAGCGAGAGCGACAGGACAGTGACAGTGCCACATACAGAAACAGACAATGAGTTACATAAACAGACATAGAAGCGGATACAGAGACAGACACTGTGATTGAGAGAGACTGTGACAAAAAATTGAGACAAATCGTTATAGACTCAGACAGACAGACAGACAGACAGACAGACAGACAGACAGACAGACAGACGGACGGACGGACGGACGGAGAGACAGAACATTAAGCTGATTACGTGGGCGATAATAACAGATGAACGAATGAATGGAATGAGATTGGAACGACTGAAGGAGGTTTTTGGATGAGAAAGACACGGAGACAGACAGAGACAGAGACAGCTACATACAGACAAATAGATACAGACAGGAAGAGACATAGAGGCAAAGACAGACACAGAGATGCGCACAGACACAGGTACAAGGAAAAAGAATAGGGGGCAGAACCAAAAAGAGTGAAAGATGGATGAAGCGAAGGATGGAAAGAACGTGGAAAGATGGAAACAGAGGAAAGCAAATAAGGAGGGAGGGAAGGAAGGAATGAGGTAGGGAGGAGAGACGGAGTCATGCAGAGAGGCAGGGAAGCCGAGGAAGACCAGAGAATACGTCGTAAAGAAAAAAGAGGCAGCCATAGTGTCCTTGACTTGCATCGGAGAGAAGCCAACAGTCATAAACGAAACGTGATTCTTAATTAATCCGAATGAAATCCAGAAGGTGAAGGAAGGATGAACGAATGAAGGAGTCACGCATAGAAGCAGACGAATGGAGAGGGAGACCGAGAAGGAAAACCAGACAGACTAAAAGAGGGAATGACAGAGAGACACAGATAGACATAGAACCAGCCAGACAGGAAAAGGTGAAGGTCATGAAAACGGATGCCAGCCTATAGCTGAATGGATGGATGGATGGATGGATGGATGGATGGATGGATGGATGGATGGATGGATGGATGGATGGATGGATGGATGGATGGAGGAACGGATGGATAGAGGGAGAGATTATTTTTTATTGTTAATTAAATTTGTAACGTGCGCACGGTCACGTCGAAATGTGAATCTGTGACGCGGATAGTCAATCGCTAGAGGAAGATGCAGACAGATATTCATTCATGTGCTTGCAATACACGGAGAAATAGTGAGTTTTGAGCCGCTTTTTGAAGGTAGGTAGTGAATCTGAGCTACGAAGAGAGAGTGGTAGACACAGAGATGGGGCAGAGGCATGGAATGCACGCGAGCTGAGATGGGGGATTACTGTTCTGCATCGTGGCTCGGCTAAAAGACCCGTACTTGATGATCGTAGACAACGAGGAGGAATGTAAGGAGTTAGTAGTGATTGAAAGTATATAATGGGAGGTGCTCTGGTGCTGAGGGATTTGTAGATCAAACACGTCAATTTAAAGTTTATCTTGAACTCAACAGGAAAAGCCAATGCAGCTGAAAGAGGGAATGATAGAGAGACACAGGGAAACATAGAACTAGCCAGACAGTTAAAGGTGAAGATTATGAAAACGGATGGCTGGTTAGCTGGATGGACGGACGGATGGACGGACGGATGAACAGGTGGAGAGATGGACGGATGGATGGATGGATGGATATATTGGTGGATGGATGGATGGATGGATGGATGGATGGATGGATGGATGGATGGATGGATGGATGGATGGATGGATGGATATATCCATTTCGTGGGGCGCGGTGGTGTAGAGGTATGTTCGGTGCCTTGCAACCGGAGGGTTGCGGGTTCGAATCCACCTCAAAACTGCCGCGTAGGGACCCTGGGCAAGTCCTTCACTCGCAATTGCTCATGCGCTCCGGCGTGAAACTCCGATTCAGTGTCCGCGCTGTAGTCGGGAGCGCCTCTGAGTAGAAATCTTGAAAGGGCGCTATATAAATATCTGAAATGCATGAAATGAATGAATATATGGATGGATGGATGGATGGATGGATGGATGGATGGATGGATGTATGGATGGATGGATTGATGGATGGATGGATGGATGGATGGATGGATGGATGGATGGATGTATGTATGTATGGATGGATGGATGGATGGATGGATGGATGGATGGATGGATGGATGGATGGATGGATGGATGGATGGATGGATGGATGGATGGATGGATGGATGGATGGATGGATGGATGGATGGATGGATGGAATGAGACTTCCTATGGTCATTTGAGAGCTTAAGCCAGACAGCTCAACATTTGGACGTCCACTAAATTAAAGTATATCCGCTGTCCCGTCTGCATTCTCGTTTCTGTGAATATATCAGTGTGTCCGTCTCTCTGCTTGCCTGCCTCTAACTGTCTGTGCAACTGTTTACTTATCTGTCTGCCTGTTCTCCTTCCTGTCTGTCTATCAATCTGGTTCGTAACTTCGTATTTCTGTCTCTGTGTGTCCAGTTTATCTGCCTTCCTATACTCACTTGTCTGTCCGCTTACCTGTATGTCTGTCAGTTTGTTTATTTGTCTGTCTGTCTTTCTATCTATCGGAATTTCCATCGGCCTGCCTGCTGGATGTCTGTGCATACGCCCCTGTCTGTCTTGTCAGTCTCTGTGTCTGTTTGTTTGGATGGCTGTCTGTATTCTTCGTTTCCGCCTGTCATTCTTTACATCGACCCGCGTATCTAACTGTCATCTTGTTCCACCGTGGCTCTGTCTCTGTCCGCCTCTTCGTTCGTCTCGCTGTCTCTGCGCGTACTCTCGCTTATCGGAACTGGGCGCTTGTAAATGTCTCTTAATTTGGTTGTTTATGAAAGAGCGTGCGCTGTATAAATTCCAGTTAGTCGCCGGTCGTGACGTTATGGCCTGCCTCCCGTGGGACAACTGATCTTTCTGGTCAATAGAGGTCGCTTGTTAGACGCCACTGCTTTTTATTCGATACCGCGCTCCATTCTTTTCGGTCTCGTGTTTTCGATTCCATACATGCCTGCGTTTCGATGTTTTTGCGTCTTAATGTCTCTCTGTATGTCTCTCTGTCTCTCTGTGTCTCTCTATGTCTCTCTCTGTCTCTGTCTGTCTCTCTCTGTCTCTGTCTGTCTCTGTCTGTCTCTGTCTGTCTCTGTCTGTCTGTATATCTGTCTGTCTATGTCTGTCTGTCTGTCTGTCTGTCTGTCTGTCTCTCTCTCTCTCTCTCTCTCTCTCTCTCTCTCTCTCTCTCTCTCTCTCTCTCTCTCTCTCTCTCTCTCTCTATGTGTGCGTGTAGTACTTTTGTTCGTTACAGAGTTAATGCCTGTCAGTCGGTCTTTGGAAATAAGCAATGGAGTAAATCAGTAGTAAGTTCTGGTCCGTAATATTTCACACTTTCTTAAGCATCCTTTTTTCATGCTTACCCTACAAATCAGCGCCTTTTAGAGGTCAAGCGAAGGCGCTATAAAAATGTTCGAATACGTGAATAAATGGCTGCCCAAGTTGCAGGTATACCTCCATCGAATACTAAGGGGTAGTTACGGGAGTCACTGGAGTAACAGGAAAAAGAAACGCCACGATCATTATGCTGTTGGTGTCACTGATGATGATACTGACGTTGGTGACGGTGATGATGAAGACAATAATGATGATGATGACAATGATTACTTAAGTAAATAATAAGTAAATGAATAAATAGGTCAACGAACGAACGAATGTAAGATTTGACTACATGGTAGGATGAGGCAATTGTAATGTTAGATTATTGTAGGATAGGGCAATTCTAAGGTTTGGCTATGATAAGATAAATCAATTGTGAGTTATGGTAAGGAAATAGAAAAGCAAGGAGCAAGGAATAAGGTAAGATAAGCTAAAGAAAAGGAAGGTAAAATACAAGTGAAAGGCAAGCGTAATGGCAATCTCACACCGTAAGCTCGTTTCCACTGCTGTTAACTGCCATCACTTGTAAGGGATTGCCTTGGCGCGATTGCCAATCGCTTGTCATCTTGCCTGCCATCTCGCCTCGTCAATCACTAATGGAGGCGAATGCAATCAGGCCCATCATCGCGCATCAGCCGCATCTGAATCACTTGCAGCAGCACCAACTCGTCGCAGCTAACAGCGGATAAAATCCTCTTCAAAGATTTCTGCCACATCGCTAACGATGGGAATGATGACGACGATGGCGATGACGATGGTAGAAAGAATGAAGGGGGAAATGATGAGGAAGAGGTGGAGTAGGGTGGTGATGGTGATGAGGGTGAGGGAAATGACGTAGAGGAGGAGAAGGAAGAGAAGAAGGAGGAGGCGAAAGAGGAGGAGAAGAAGAGGAGGAGGCAAAAGAGGAGGAGAAGGAGGAGGAGAAGAGGAGAAGGAGAAGGAGAAGGAGGATGAAGAGAAGTAGGAGGAGGCGAAAGAGGAGGAGAAGAGGAGGAGGAGGAGAAGAGGAGGAGGATGAGGAGGAGAAGGAGGAGGAGGAAAAGGGTGGTGATGATGATGCTGTTTCAAAGACACAGGACACAGAGACGTATACAAAGCGCAGATATGGACACAAATGGACACATACATAGACAAACACGCAAACACAGACAGAGAAACATAAATATCTAGAATAACACGCAGACAGATATATTAATTCATTATGAAGATTTATATAGCGCTCCTTAAGGTTACTACTCAGAAGCGCTCGAGTTTTAATACAGACATAATTAAAGACATGTAGACAGGCATAGCGAAGAACTGACCGAGAGGCGCACCGTGCTTGTCAGGCCTTGGTCCGGCAGTCAGATACGGGGTCTCAAGGGCAGGGTAGTCTTCCCTTGGAGCAGGCAGCGTCGTTGTCGTCGTCGGGGCAACAACGGGTGAGTGGAACGCATGTCCCCGGGCGAGAAAGGCAAACGCGGCCGCAAAGCCCTTCATCTGGTTTTTATTATCGGCCACCAGTTCAACGATGACGTTTTCACCCGTCGACGTCACCGTTACGTCATTGAACGTGTCGCAGTACAGCGCGAGTTGTGGTGACGTCACGTCAGTGCCGTCGCGTACGATGACGTAATCGGGACTGTTGTGACAGCTGCCAGAGAAATCAACATTTCTATTATGTTAGTCTTGTGCTTTTTTGTTTTACTGGCTGTTAAGTTCTTTACGAAGGTACTTATCTATTTGATTTAAGATTAGTTTAGAATAGCATATTATATTTATTTATCTATATCAGCATTTAATATTTAACTGCTTTTTAAACAAGAACAGTATTTTAACAATGCGAAAAATAAAAAGAAACGCCACGATCATTATGCTGTTGGTGTCACTGATGATGATACTGACGTTGGTGACGGTGATGATGAAGACGATAATTGGGCCCAATAGCGCATTGGATAACATCTGGCACAGAGACCGAGAGGTACCGAGTTCGAGCCCCCGTTGGGCGGATATGCTTTGTAGGCTGCTATTAGCGCCGTTGTATTGCAGGCGGTCTGTTCTGTTAGTAGTTAAGATTTAAATTGCATAACATGTAGGCCTAAATGTACAGCGCAGTGCGTTTGTCAGGCGCTTCTTAAAGAAAAGATATTATTATATTATTATTATAATGATGATGATGACAATGATTACTTCTTTATTATTGTAAGTAAATAATAAGTAAATGAATAAATAGGTCAACGAAGGAACGAATGAAGAAGATGACTTAATGATATTTCAAAACTCTGAGTTTTAAATCTTACAGTAGTCTCCCGAAACCTATAATTATTCGAAACATCACACTTTAAACTTCACAGCAGCCAAGCAACGGAAACCTGCACTTATTGTAATCGCACGGCGGGGAATCATTGAGTGGGATTATTAACCCTAGGGCTACCAAGCTTTTTTTGTAACACGGACTACCAAGGGGGGGTGGTTACCCTGGATTTCGTGTTTGGTTTTACATATCATAACTTGTAATATACCAATGGATTCAGCATTCATTTCTGCACAGAATGGTATATTTAGTTGTACATTATGTGAATGCACCTCGAAATTACATCACTTTTAACAACGGGACCCATTAATTAGCAATATTATATATTTTTGCGTACATTTTGTACTTTTTGGATAAACAAATATAAGATTATGTGTGTTTTGAAACTAATCTATGTATAAAAGATACACAAAATCATCCCTACACATGTTTATATAGTATAAATGTACATCCATACATATATCCGTACATATATATCGGTTTACGTTATAACGCTGTATTCAGCCATTTTCACACAGATTACGCGTATTATTATTTATTTTGATCACTTCCGGTATTCAAAAGACAAAGATGTAGGTATGCAAATGAAGCCCTTCATTCCCTCTAAAGAATGGTATCTTTGTTTCTCTTCCAGGAAGACAAATGAATACGCTACAGACAAAACACTAAGGGGGGAGTCCTTCCATTCAGCCATTTTTCACGCATGTTACGCGTATTATAATTTATTTTGAGCACTTCCGGTTGTCTCAGGTCAACTCAGTGACCACAGAAATGTAGCCCCACATTCCCTCTATAGAATGGTATAATTTGTGTCTCTTAATATTAAATGACCGATAAGATATAGTCGAAAATCTAGGGGGGTGGTATCCACCCCCTCTGGTACCTCGGGTATATTGGATATAACTTTTGAACGGTGTGAGACATCATCTCACATTTTACCTCAAAACGTGTGCAAATGAACCCCTACAGCTACCTAAAAGGTCAAATTTTTATTCCATAAGGAAAAAGTTTGAGATGAAAAAAACCTAGGGGGGGTGGCAACCACCCCCCTTGGTAGCCCGAGGGTTAATACAATACCATACGATCACAAATTGTGGCTAATTAGACGCCCGTGTAAAAGGAGCCAACTGCACTTAAATGCGGGAAAAGCAGAGAACCTTAGATGTTACACCCCCAACGGAAACTCTATTCACTGGAAACTAGAGAACCAGCGTCAGTCGAATTACCGGATGTGCTAATGACAGACTGATTGACTGACTGACTGATTCAAGTTCCAATGAGGTTTTATCTAGCTTTATTTCGCTGTTGTCATCACCAATAATTATACCGCTCCCATTACACCACCGCGAATAACAAGACCTTCAACAACTGTGTCAATCAGTTTTATTCTTGTGCAGATTTATCTGGTTTGAGAATTAGGTCATTGAACCAGTTGACCGAAGGTAGACAGACGGAGAAAGATCCATACAGACACAGACAGACAGACACACGGATAGCAAGACGGGAAGAATGGCAGTAAGGAGAGAATGAGTTTAGGTACGGAAAGAAGGAATGAAGAACCATAATTATTATTAGCCTAGACTAGATTAGACTAATAAATTCATAGGCGTAGACTCTGGGTGGGCAGCCGGGGCACGTGCCCCACCAATATTTGAGATGGCCCCACCAAAAAATTCAGAGGATAATTTCTTGAAATATTAAATACTTCTTCAGAAACACAGACAAAAAGCTGAAACACTATCAGAAATTCCATAATGAAAACAAAAATTTATTTATATCTTCAATGTCTTCAAGTCTTCAATATGAAGTAAATTTACATGTAAATGTAAACAGCAGTTTTCGCGTTCTGCCCCATCAATATTTTGGAAAAGTTTACGCCAGTGAGACTATACAAATTAGATTAGATCATAACAGATCGAAATAGACAGTTTAGATCATATTAAACGAGATCAGATGAGATGAGATTAGATTACCCTCCATGTATGGCTTCGAGTTGGATCACATAGAAGATTATTGAGACGCGTTCGTTCTTGGCCCCGTAGAACACGTACTGGCAGTTGGTGTTCGGTGGGTAACTCTGCGGGTATCGTGGGGAGAAGAAAGTGCCCGTCTTTACCCCCTTTGAGCTGTAGAAGTCGTAGATGCACCGGTTGCCCCAACGTCGACTCCCGCCAACGACTTCGAACTGAGCTGGAGACAGAAGAACAAAACGATTCTGGATCTAATTCTATGTTCTGCATCTGTGTTAAAATCTGTCGTTTAGAATTGATGCTCAGCTTAGGCGCCGACTCTCTGGGAGCCACGGGTGCAACTGCAAACGGAGAGAAAGTTCAGTGGGTGCGTCGCACCCAGAAGAATTCGGACCAAATTTTTTTACAATAAATTTGCAAAATTAATGCCCTATGTAAGACATACCACATACACAAATTTCGGAACATGTAGGCAATGAGGTTGCACAATTTATCATTTCAGTCACCGTCACGTGAGTTTCAAATACAATTTCTAACCGCGTAACCCTTGAGAAGAAAACAATTTACTTTCTCCGAAAATGCGCAGAAACTCGCCTACGGCAGTGTAGAACAAAAAAAATTTCCCGGGGTAGAACTCATGCACCCAGAGACAAAAGCAAAAGTCGGCGCCTATGATGGTCAGAATAAAACATTCTTGCCATACTTTTGTAACCAATATTCTGTGTTGATGCTTAGACTTTCTCTTTAGAAGCATTAGCTACCCAATGTGGATAGAGCAAGCCTACGACTTCGCTTGAAGCGATCATCAAGCATGCATTATTATAACTGTGCTATCGAAATAATTAGCTTAGAATAACGTTGATTTATAAAGAATTCTGTTCTGTAAATTGTAAACACTGCTTTCAATGTACGATATCCAGTGGCGTCACTGGGGGGGGGCGAGGTTGCGGGCGGCACCGGGTGACACCGTCAGAGGGGTGACACCAAAATGACAAAATGATATCTATAAAAAGCTTTGCAGAGTTTCAGCAGAAATGTATTATTGTTAAATTAACAATAACATGTATCAACAAAAACATTTTACATTTACTCTATCAATTCACCTAAAGCCGGAACTCTGCCAATTTACGTTTTCAGAATCTGCTAATGTGCTCCGGTCAGTGGCATCATTATTATCCAAATACTAAGAATTCTGCATGGTCTGGTAAGGGAGGAAGTTCATGGGGTGTCACCATGATTCACCGCACTGGGTGACTGACACCAGCCCTAGTGACGCCACTGATGATATCAATAATGGCCTACTTACTTACCTACTCACGTACTTAATTACTTGCTTGTTGCCTACTTACTTTCTTATTTGCTATGCAAGTCTTCAGCGTTCCATGCTATTAAACTGGATCTTGACCTCAACGGGCAACCGTGAAACGCGGCAGACGGTACAAAACTTGCGACCCCCTTAAGCGGCCACCGTGTCATTACCCACTGTGGGGAATCCAATATGTCGTTGTTTGGAAGGCAGTCGAGATTTATTCGTTCGAGAAAATGGATTAACCTAAGCCGTTCGAGTCAGCCACAGCTCAGTCCGAAAACTATGAACCGTATTCGGATTCCTATTCGGAAGCGGTCGTTCCAAAGGTCCGGAAAGTGTAATTACTGGCATCTGGCGATGGGCGAGTGACTCCAGGGTCAAGCTTTTCAGGGACATTACTTATTTACGTCTCCGATGGTCGACTGAAAAATATCGGTCGGCCGGACTTGGTCAGCCGCGTATACAACCGTTGTCATTTCACAGGGACATAGATAATCATTAACGGAATTTTGGGACGGCTAAAATATTCATTTCAAACATGTTTTGATGATTTCTTTAAACTGGATATATTGCATATCGAGCGCCGAAAATAATAGTAAAAAATGGCGCATTGTAAGTGGATGGAAATCTCTCTACTGTATTGATTAAACTCTAGGATTTCTTGCCAGTGATAATACGGTTCGCTATATATATCGGTAAGTCAGCAATGGCAACAGCCGCCCTCTACGAAAAGCAGCTTTCGATGTCTACCGTAGACTGCAGAATGTTGAGAATGACATTGCACGTTGATAAAGAGTAATTGCATTTCGCTTTCGCGTGTGGGTGTGTTATTTTTGCCTGACTGAAGGTCGATATTTCTCGCGTTTTATTTCTTCCTTTTTCGGATTTTCTGTAATTGTAATAATAAATTTATATACGTGCGGACGCAGTGTACATGTATATTATCTCTGTAAAAAAACTTTATTTCCGCGTAGAAACAACGCCTACGTAAGAACAAAACTGAAAACAAATCCACTGTTGAGTCTATTCATAACTCACGGCGGTCGTACAAAACATTGTAGATCATATATACCAGACGTTATATGAAGAGAGAAATAATTGGTAACCCGATCGAAAATCCAAAATGTGGGTCACGTCAGGCGCAAAGCACCCTGGTCCATTCGTAGGAATAAAAACAACCCATTGTATGCATGTATATATAGCATATGTGTATACTATGGCCAAATGTATATGACTATTTATATAGTGCCTTTTGAGAAACCTCATAAATGCGCTAAACCATGGCTAATTTAATAGAATAGACTAGTTTCTTCGTTTATTCATAACACATTGTCAGAACGCAATGCGATTACAAGAAAATGCTATAGGCCTAATGCGTTTTTGTTGTTCGGCATACGTTATGACAATCGATCTCAGAGTATGGGTGTACCTGTTCGGATTGAATGTCGACAGACTACTTTCTAGATGCTATAATGCGTTTTGTTGTTCGTCATACGTCCAGAAATGCGGTTTATTGTGTTGCAACATTTGCAGCCGCCATTTTGAAATCAGAAGACACTTAAAATTGTCGAAACTTTGCAACTACCGTATAGGCCTATATATTCATTTTCCTACATTCAAATTACAATAGAAAAATTAAAGTACCGGTATAGTTTCCAAATAATACAGCTGTACAGAAATTATATTACATTCAAATTACATAATGCTAAATAATTAGGTCAGATTATAGTGTCTAAATCATTTACATATGAATAATTACACATTCAGAATGAATTAGACTTAAACTGAGATAGGCCTATAGGCGCTTTCGGGCGCCAAAGAAGAATACCCGAATTTACCTTTATCAAGGAACTCGTAGGTTCCCCGGAACCCCGTGTAGTTTCCCTGGACGTGGTCCGTGTGGAATTCGAGTGTGAGGCTGGACGTCGAAGAGTAATGCTGCGTCTGGATGATCGACAAATTCCCGCACAGTTCGTAGTTCCAACGATTCTGCTCGTTGACTTCCGGTCGGTCAAGGTCGAGGAATAACCGTACGAAGTGCGAGCACCTAAGCAGGTGAGTGAGTGAGTAAGCGTATAAGCGACTGAGTGAGTCAGCGAGTGAGTGAATGCATGTGTGAGTGAATGAGTGAGTGAGTAAGCGTATGAGGGAGGAAGCGAGCGAGCGAGTGAGTGAGTGAGTAGGCATAAGCGTATGAGCGACTGAACGAGTGAGTCAGCGAGTGAGTGAATGAATGAGTGCGTAAGTGAGTGAGCTAATTCATTCATTCGTTCATTCGAAAATTTATATTTAACTCCAGCCCGGGCAAAAAGGTAAGTTTTCAAACGGCCATAAAAAGTATCACTACATAGGGAACAGGCGTAGCTCCCGAGGGAGGCTATTCCAAACCCTAGGGCCTAACACAATGAGTGAGTGAGTGAGTGAGTGAGTGAGTGAGTGAGTGAGTGAGTGAGTGAGTGAGTGAGTGAGTGAGTGAGTGAGTGAGTGAGTGAGTGAGTGAGTGAGTGAGTGAGTGAGTGAGTGAGTGAGTGAGTGAGTGAGTGAGTGAGTGAGTGAGTGAGTGAGTGAGTGAGTGAGTGAGTGAGTGAGTGAGTGAGTGAGTGAGTGAGTGAGTGAGTGAGTTAATTAGTTAGTAAGGAACTAAGAAAGTAAGCAAACAAATAATTAATATTTTATGTGTCTATATATGATGCACTATAATGCAGAACTGTGAATGCCTGAAGCAGTCCAGTATACTCGTAAAAACCTCTTAGACACGACTTTTATGTCACGGTATTAAACATTGTTAATTAAAAAACAGCCTGCTAAGTGGTACATGAACTCTATTGCAGACATTATAGATCAGTTCAGATTAGATTCGATTAGATTAGATAAGATTAGATTGGATAGGAATGAATCCGAATGATTTAGATCGAATTTGAGTGGACCATTATATCAGAATAGGTCGGATTATCGGATAGTACTAAGTATGATCAGATTCGAGTAGATCAAAATAAATCAGATCAGATTGGAAGGCATTTGATTACATAGGAACAGGTCGGATCACTGTATAATATACAGTAATATATATATATATATATATATATATATATATATAATCACTATTATAAGATGAGATTGTATATACATACGCACGCACATAGATATACATATATATACAATATTATACATATATATGTATATATATATGTATATAATATTATAAGATCAATTATATAAGATATGCTCAGATAAAATCAGAACTTATTAGATTAACGCAGGTGGTTGTGCGTTTCTTTAATTAAACATTTTCTCAGCTGCAGAGATGACGTACTTGGTCGTAAGAGGGAGCGGAAGATCAAAATGGAGGAAGGTGAGCTGGACGATGTGGTTCGGTCGTCCGATGAACGTGTACAGGATGCAGTTGATGTTGGCCGCATACTGAGCCGGAAAACTCGGTGACGTGAAGACGCCTCGGACTTTCTGTCTGACGTCATAAATGATGCACTCGCAGGCTGGACAAAGACATAAACAAGTCAGCGCATCGTCTAAATCCCTGCGCCCCTCTTCCTCAACAGTGGACTCTACCGGACAATACGACGGTTCAGTCCTCGTCGCCAGGGGGGGGCGGGCACAACCGGATCTGAATTGCAGTCGTTAGTCGTCCGTTTATTCTACATGATGGCGCTATATAAATCGTATTAATTGTTCGCTCTATCAGGCCGGTCGTTGTGGTCGTCCTCATTGTTGATTTCATGGTTGTTTGCAAACGAGATTCGAGGGATGTTGCGCTATAAAAATTCGAGAGGCGGGAATAGTCTACTGAGCCCATGAAACGTGCACTGAAACTTAATATTGGTCCAAATTCATTCGGTCAAACTGTCCTTAAAAATGAAACCGTAAGGACAGAATAGCAAATTATAATGCGGAATATAACAAAATCAATCAATTTATACATCAGCCAATCAATAAATCAATCAATCGATCATTTGTTCATTCCAATAGAAATTTAATTTAGTCACGACTTAAATATTTAACTAATTGATTCATTCATTCTGTCAGTCAGCCAGTGAGGTAAGTAATTTAGGAAATACTGCTTAATTGGCCATTTAATTTCAGTCCGAATTTATGTTTTTAATTAGTTCAGTCAGTCAATGCATTCATTTATTCATATTATTAGTTCATTCATTTATTGTTTCATTCTATTCTTTCTTTCTTTCATTCGTTCGTTCTGCAATTAAAAATCTGCAACCGCCACAAAGTTCCATAGTCATTCATACAACTCTTCACACCCCAAACACCCATATCCGGAAATCAGTCAGTGTGTCAGTCTCCAGTTCCTTAACTCGACGCTCTCATGAAAATGCGCTAAAGGAGTTACACACGACCGGAAGACGACCTGGCGTTGTGTCGATACGCTAGCACGACCGGTCAACAGTTGTGGATTTTGGCGCCAAACTTACGCGGCAGACGACACAAATCTCAAAAACAACATGGTCGCTTTTGTTCAGTTTGTCGGCGCATTATGGGAAGACTGCCAAATTAAATTCTGCCCTCGAAGGGAGGTGGACGCCGCGAATGCTCACCCACCAACCGACCGATCGACCAAACGAAACACAAAGCTCCCTCTGCCGTCGACCGAGAGTAATGGCAAATTTATGTAGCGCCTGTCGTCGAAAGCGGTGCGCCGGAAAGCAGGGAACCTGCGGGAACGGATTAACATAAATCATCGCAAAAGAGGACGACGCTTGAAGAGGGGACTCTCAAGTAAACGCTCACTTCCACCCACGCACACACTTAGAATCACACAAACACAGAGACACCAGGAAACGGATTAGAAGACATACAGACAGACTGAGAGGCATAGAGACACACAGAGAGAAATATAGGCATACAGACTGAGAAACAGATAGATCGAGAGGCAGACGGAGAAAGAAGATGAGGTATCTACAGGCAGAAACCTAGTATAAAGAAATATTGGGCATTGACAGACAGACAGACAGACAGACAGACAGACAGACAGACAGACAAACGGACAAACAGACAGACAAACAGACAGACAGGCAGACAGTCAGACTGGCAGGTAGTCTAAACAAATAGTTTCATAGAGACAGGTGCACGTTTACACATGGGCAGATTATACCGCAAACAAAGACATACAGGATTATACATTGTTGCGTTTTCAATGAACTGTCATGGATGGCGTCGTTTGCTAAACAGCATCCAATTGATGTTCGTGAATTTTTTTAGTAATCTCGGCGCTATAGAAGTTATAGCTATTAATTGTGATCTATGTATGTTTCACAATTTATATATGGTGGTTGGTGTGCATAGCGTATAGGCAACGTATGAATATAATACACATGTACAGATTGTACATGTATATACATATAATTAACATATTATATGTACTATAATGTAGCTGATGAAGTAGGAGGTATGTGCAGAATCGGGGACGGTGAACTGTTTTCAGATGAAAACGAGTTACTCTGAGATGGGGAATCGAACTGGATCTTGGTTCCATTGACTCATTTAGGCGTGGGGAACTCGCTCGCTGGAGAGTCAAGGAGGATCGACTGGTTCTCTACCGCTACAAAACCAAGATTATTTTGTTTCTAAAAATAATTTCTAGTTCAGTTTTAATTCAGTCCTGCGTCCTTGAATTTAACTTTTAATTCTAATTTTACTTCGCGAATAATTTTACTTATCGTTCCTATTTTAGCTCTCAAATAATTTTAGTTTAGTTTTCCAAATAATTATTGATTTCAGTGCAGTACAAATTATTTTTACGATACTATGAGATGTCTTTGTTCAATTTCAAGAATACTCTCATTTCCAGATATCTTTCATGTGATTTCTTCGTCCATCAGTAAAGATTTCACAAACAGAAAAAATCTTTCCACAAAAAGCCTCTGAGGCTGGATCTGACAAAAGATCCTCTGCAATGGGTGCGATTTTGCTGTAAAAAGTTCACCTTTCCTTCTAGAAAGCAAGAGGATTCCAAGTATCATTCTCCCTTTGGTACTTGGCATGTAGATCTGCCTGTAGCTTCGTCAAAATGGAAAACCCCAAACCGGTCTATCTCGCTTCCTTCCAGCCAACATTCTCGATAAACTCATAATTTAGAAATTTAGCGATCGAGCCGGTAATAAAATCTCGCACGCAACTTACTGAGGTCGTTGTTACACATGTGGGACAATTATTATACAACGAAGAAAAAAGATAATACATTACATCGAGAAGGTATGCGCAGTGCCTTTATCTCAACCGGAGTTTTCCAATGGATCATGTGCCTCTATCGCGTACAATTTTACTCTCCTTTATTTCATCTTAAGCGCCACAAGAATTAAAATGATCCTAGTTCTGAAAATAATTCCCTATTTCGTTCATAACTTTAGTTGAAAAAATAATTCATAATTCAATTAATAATTTGTTTTTAAGGCTAAAATAATTCCTACATTTAAATTTAGTTTTCTTTAACGAAATCGTTTATTTTCACTTCTAATTTTAGTTTTCGTTAACGAAAACAATACTGCTACAAAGTAGTGGATGAATTATGTATTCATGTAGGGTTTCTACATGTATGGAAGTAGACGCGATTCGTTATCGGCGCTGATTGCGACCAAGGAAGGCATGCTGATCGCTTGTGCGACGGCGACCATGATCCGGCCACCGGGGCCCAGAGGTCCTTGACGACCGAAGAAACGCCCGTCGGCAGAGGTCAACGTCGTTTATTGCAGAGTCATAAAACAGTATACATGTCAATTGTGACAACGAACTCTGACCTTTCGACAGTTCTATCGTATACTGCTTATCTGCAGGGACGTAACAAGCGTTGGGCTTGGGGGCTTAACTTGCTTAAGCCCCTCAAAACGAAGCTGAAGTTCCCCAAAAAATTAATAAAGCCCCCGGCCCCACTAGATTCTCGTCCTACCGCATTCGCCATGCTCACGGCTTAAGTTAAAGCCCCCTCCCCGCCCAAACGAAAAGTCCTAGTTACTTCACTGCTTATCTGACTCCTAAGTAATTAAGATCAGAGTCTATATGCCTATAGATTATAGACTATACAGAAGAACTTTCAAAGAAGTAAGCCAGTTCGGCAAGGTTATCGTCTCAGTCAACAACTTGGCAACAATGTCGAGTTTGGTCGGGTAATCGCAATACTGCATGGCTTTCTGACATCGTTGCATCATTGAATCCTGCTGTATACCTCTCTTTCTCTCTCTCTCTCTCTCTCTCTCTCTCTCTCTCTCTCTCTCTCTCTCTCTCTCTCTCTCTCTCTCTCTCTCTCTCTCTCTCTCTCTCTCTCTCTCTCTCTCTCTCTCTTTGTCTGTCTGTATTCTATCTGCTTGTTTGCACTCAGTCTGTGCTCAGCGGTCTGATATTCAGCCATGCGGGGGGTCTCAACCTACATCTGAATGCACTAATGACTGGCGCAAGGGAAGTCAACCCATAAATAAACATATATATATATATATATATAATTATATATATATAATATGAGTGAAATATCATGCGTAACAATGTACAGAGATTACTATGCAATGCATATTTATCATTTTTTGGCATATGTAGATCTACTACATAAATATATATAAATATGTAATGAAGATAAAATATATATATACACTGGGTATATTCACGCATAGCATATTATATTCAATTCAGATAATGTGTAATAATACGTATGGCAATAGAAACTGTTAATTAAATCATAAATGTTTTCCTATTGCGACCGTCAAAACGCAATAATCCTATAGTAGAACGCGGATACGAGTATTTGTAGATGCCAGGCTTTATTGGAGTTCATCGTCACACGGGGTCAACGTAGGCTGACCTTTTCACGAAAGCGGTGTAGATTATCAGAAAGCTCGAGCATCGCATTTCCTTTTCAAAGGCGTCGATGAAAAATTCAGTTCATCCTGTAGCTATTTGGTTTGTATTTCTTTTGCTAGCTGTTCTTCGTCTCTCTGTCAGTTTGTCTGTCTGTCTGTTTGTCTCGGGCTGTCTGTCTCGGTCTGTCTGTCTGTCTGTCTGTCTCGGTCTGTCTGATTGTCTCGGTCTGTCTGTCTATGTCTCTCTTTCTCTGTCTTGGTTTATGCATGTTTATGTGTACGAGTGTATGGATATGTATTCATGCACGTATGTATGCTTGCGTGTATGCATGTGTGAATAAATTTATGTATGTATGTGTGTATCATGACACTTTATATAGCGCGCGTGTTAGGCGCCTACTTCACACGTGACTAAATGATATAAACAACTGCGTTTGAGGACAGTTTGAACGCGTTTTTTAACAACAGTCAAATGAGTACGTTTGTGCGGCGGAAGACTGTTTCATTTTGTGGAAGGTGCAAGATTGGAGAAGGCACGATAGGCTGGAGTTGATGTACGGGAGTGCTGCTGCACCTACGTGCCTCCTCTAACATCATATATAGCTCTGAGAGGCATTCTTCCTCCTCCTCCTCTTCCATCTATTGAACGCCACTGTCATCACTATTATTTTGTTGATGCTGTTGTTCTTAGTTAAGGTGATGACGATAACATTAATGGCAATGACCGCGTGGATAGTGACAACGCTTAACTTTAAGTTAGCGACTAAGATATTGGTGATAATGATGATAATTACGTTGCCTACAACGACGACGACAGCGATGATGATGACGATGATGACAAAGATGACAGACAGAGAGAAAAAGACCATATTTATATTATCTCTATACACACATTTATGATGATGACAACGATGATGATGATGATGATGATGATGATGATGATGATGATGATGATGATGATGATGATGATGATGATGACAATGATGATTGGCCTAATGAAGATGATGTTAAATTGATGATGACAGAGAAAAAGACCATATTTACATAATCTGTATGCACACATTATAATGATGACAACGATAATGATGGTGATAACGACAACGACGACGATGATGATGATGATGATGATGATAATGATAATGACAACGATGACAGACAGACAAAGACCATATTTATATTATCTCTATACACACATTATGATGACAGCAACGATGATGATGATGACGACGACAACGACAACGACCTCGTTTTTCATCCTATCCAGTTAGCCATCCAACCTGGCGTCGGTCAGACGTATCTTACGACCAGCCATTTCGAAAGCGATGGCCGCAGGGACCAATTTGCATTCCTCGTATACGTCGTGATAGCGTATAGCGTGTACTAGAGCCATAACAGGATGTATCAACAAATGACGGGACGACGTCGTCATTTCTTCCTGATTATTCGATCGTAAAGACCGCCATCTTTAAGTCTAAAACCATTGGCGCGGAATTTGCGACGTAGCGGGAAGACTGATGTTTTATGCGCAGAACCCCGATCGACGATACTTACATACTTATGCACATTGTGGGATTGCATTGTTGCAACGAATACAAAGTGGCATGGGTTGGGTGTATGTATGTGTATTCTATATGTATGCGTGTGTGCATGCATGTAAGCGTGCGTGTATAGATAACTATCTAAATGAATGTATTTGTTGATTTATTTATTTGTTATTTACAAATATATACACAGACAGTCACACTGATAGAGAGAGAAAGAGACAGAAAGACAGAGAGAGAGACAGAGACAGACAGATACCAGATAAATAGAGCGACAGAGAGACACACAGAGAGACAGAAAACCAGAAGAGAGAGACAGACAGAGACAGACAAAGAGACAGAGACAGATACAGACAGAAAACCAGAAGAGAGACAAACAGACAGACAGAGACAGACAAAGAGACAGAGAGAGAAACAGCGAGAGAGACAGAGACCGACAGGTTGAGCCATGGAGTGCATGGCCTGCATTTATATCCGATCCGCACTGACAACGACGCGGATTACATCAATTTCAATCGGCGTATAATCGCTCGGTCTGTCCCTCCTTCTCTTGCTCGTTTCCTCTCTTCTTCTCCTCTTCCCTTCTCACTTCTTCTCTTTTCTTCTTCTCTTCTTCCTTTCTCTCTTCCTTTCTCCTCTCTTCTTCTCCTCTTCCCTTCTCTTTCCTTCTCCTCTTCCCTTCTCTTTCCTTCTCCTCTTCCCTTCTCTTTTCTTCTCCTCTTCCCTACTCTTTTCATCTCTTCTCCTCTTCCCTTCTCACTTCTTCTCTTCTCTTCTTCTCTTCTTCCTTTCTCTCTTCCTTTCTCCTCTCTTCTTCTCCTCTTCCCTTCTCTTTTCTTCTCCCCTTCTCTTCTCTCTCCTTCTCTTCTTCCCTTCTCTTTTCTTCTCCTCTTCCCCACTCTTTTCATCTCCTCTCCTCTTCCCTTCTCACTTCTTCTCTTCTCTTCTTATCTTCTTCCTTTCTCTATTCCTTTCTCCTCTCTTCTTCTCTGTTTGCCCCAGTTCATCCGTCCCTTCTGCACAGCGTACTGTATCTCCTAATTTATGCCGCTCTGTACGGTTCTCTCTCTCTCTCTCTCTCTCTCTCTCTCTCTCTCTCTCTCTCTCTCTCTCTCTCTCTCTCTCTCTCTCTCTCTCTCTCTCTCTCTCTCTCTCTCTCTCTCTCTCTCTCTCTCCTCTCTCTCTATCTCCCTTTCTCTCTCCCTTTCTAGCTCCTTCTGCCAATCCTTCCTTTTGTCTTTCTCTGTGTGATTAATCTGTCCATCACTCTTTCGTTCTGGATCTACGGCGCTATGGATGGAAACGAGGGAAGAGACTAGGAAGCCATTCCCACGGAAACTGATCGTTGCCTCGGAGTGCAGTGGAAAGAGATACATGAAGGACAGGGAAGCGCTGAGGAGGTTAGGGAGGAAGGAGGGTCAAAGGGAGAAAGGGAGGGAGGTATCGATCGTGTGATTGCATGCACGAGCGAGGCTTGTGTTCTCGATGACGAGGGGGGTTGACCCTGCCCACTGTTTTCATTTAAACAGAAATACAGATAGATAGATTAGATATATAGATAGATAGATAGATAGATGGATGGATGGATGGATGGATGGATGGATGGATGGATGGATGGATGGATGGATGGATGGATGGATGGATGGATGGATGGATGGATGGATGGATGGATGGATGGATGGATGGATGGATGGATGGATGGATGGATGGATGGATGGATGGATGGATGGATAGATAGATAGATAGATAGATAGATAGATAGATAGATAGATAGATAGACAGACAGACAGACAGACAGACAGACAGATATATAGATAGATAAAACAGACCTATCTGTCAGTCAGTCAGTCAGTCTGTCTGTCTCCAATCCTTCTTTCTTGGAAGACTTCTCCTCCCCTGTGTCTTGTCGTAATTCCATTCAGCGTCTCGTGATATATGTTCCTTCTTATGCCTCTCCGTTACGCATTAATTGAATCCATTTCAGTGAAGCCAACGAGTGCAGTCTTAACTCCGTCTTCGTCGTCGTCCTATATATATACAATGCTTTGACCGTTGACGACAATTAATGGAGTTTAATTCATGCTTTTCTTTGAATTTGAAATGTCTTTGAAATGATCGTTCTTCCTTTTATGATGGTAGTTTCTTGTTTGTTCGTTATATGGACGCGATTTCTTTGTGGTTGTTGTAGTTGTTGTAGTTGTTGTTGTTGTTGTTGTTGTTGTTGTTATCATTATTATTATTATTATTATTATTTTATTTTTTATTTTTTTATTTTTTTTATGCCCCGAGGTATACAGGATCCCTCAGGGACTAGAATATTAACTATTTAGAATGTAAAATATCCGGAATGGCCCTATTCGTCTGTTTCCTGGCTGGTGAAAGTGCCTCTGAACGCCACCGCGTTAAACCGTTGTATTGTTAGCGAGAGGCGTTGAAATAAAAAAGATGTTTCCCGCTGGTCCCCCGTGGCGGTGCAGAGCTTTTGTCCCAGGTTCGAAAGGAAGGTCAGGCCTTCGTTGTTGATCGGGCCCAAGGTTTCGAATGCCAGGGGGATGAAAAGGTAGGTGGAGGATAATTCGATGTATTTGTCGATTTTGCGGGCCGACGCTCTATTATTATTATTATTATTATTATTATTATTATTATTATTATTATTATTATTATTATTATTATTATTATTATTATTATTATTATTATTATTATTATTATTATTATTATTATTATTATTATTATTATTATTATTATTATTAATAACTTGTCCAAAGTTTATTCAATTTGGTTAACATTTAGGGGTAGCTAAACAAAGTTGAATTTCTTGGGGTATGCATGTTTTCGGTCTCCAACACAAACTATGTAATACACATAGGAGTTAAATCATAACATTTCTTTTTGCTTCTACCTATTTATATCTTTGTATTTTACTTACCTGTTTGAATTTTCTTCAACAACAATAATATTATTTTTAATATTGATAATAATAACAACAATAATTATAATACAGATTCGAGTGCCATAATTCGTATAAAATCGATAAATCGGAGCAGCAATTCAGAAGCACTTTATCATTGCTATATTTACCTTCAATCCTCCGGTTCCGCGACAACTCGTCTACAGACTTTTCGTCTACGACACTTCGTCTACAGACACTTCATAGGCGGAGACTTGGTCTTGGGTTTGGGGGGACCGGTGAAGGAGCGGCCGAAGGACGATCGGCGAGGCGCGCAGCGCCGAGGAGGGGGAGGGGTTTGGGGAAGGATGTGCCCCTCCCCATCTAAAATTTTTTGAATTTCCACACTCTAATGGTAGCATTTTTAGCTGTCATCTGAACAAAATTGCTCTATTATTTGAGTGCTGATAGGAACCAGCTGTCACTCGTAGCTTACATGTAGTTCGAGTCGTGTTTGAGTTTGGGGAGGGATTTGGGGAGGGGATGTGACCCCTCCCCATCTAAAAATTTTTGAGTTTCCACATGTAATGGTAGCTTTTTATGATGTCATCTGAACAAAATTGCTTTTTATTTGAGTGCTGATAAGAACCAGCTGTCACTCGTAGCTATTATTATTATATTCATGAAATATTTCAGAAATATTGGGGGGATATAAGCAGCTCCGTCCCCCCCCACATCAAGTTTGTGGGGGACCGTCCCCCGCTGTCCCCCCTAAGTCTCCGCCCCTGAGACACTTCATCTACCGTCATTTCGTCTACAAGTGTATCTGTATCCATTACGGCTAATCAACAGAGGCCGCTTTCTTATAGCTTTTCTAAAACGTGCTATAGGCCCTATATATTCTCAGGAATCCTGCTTCTACATGTAATTACTTAAAAGATTATTTCCATCAATCCAGCTTCTATTGAATGGAAACTTAGTTTCATCCATGCGTCCAGCTTGGTTTCCAGCTTCCATTTACGTGAAACATTATTTCGATCTATCCAGCTTCTATTTCAACACAGGAATGTTTTCATCAATCCTACTTCCATTTAGGGAAACAGATTTTTCATCAATCCAGCTTCCCTTTTAAAGTGACAATATCAAATAACTTTGTAGACGAAATGTCGGTATAGACGAAATGTCTGTAGACGAATTGCCGTGACACCAATCCTCCATACTAACTTACAATGAGCTGTTTGTGGACTCACAACACCTGCAAGGTGTAATAAAATACAGCCCGTAAAAACAAAGTTTTTACTATATCCATCTAGTATCCTATAATGCGTCTTATGAAGCAGTTACCTCTACAAATATATAGTCCGCGGTCATTTTACGACATAGCGTGCGTTTAATGAGGCAGCGCGCCCGTTTTTGTTGCGGCCAATGGCAACGCTGGCCAATGGCAACGCTGCGTTTCGGAAAAGAGGATTCCCCGATTCGAAAAGTTGAGTCCCCGATTCTATAAGCTAGCCTTTTTTGGGGAGCTGAAATTTTTATAGAATGAAATGTCTGCGAGGTCGAGTCTATCTGCCAAGTTTCACGACGATTGAATGATTGTAAGTGATCGAATGAGTCGTCGCAAGATTTGACTTTTTAGCCTGTGGCTCAAACATAGTTACATAGTTACATTCAAGATTTCCGTAAGTTAAACTAGATGGATATAAAATACAGCCCGTAAAAACAAAGTTTTTTACTATATCCATCTAGTATCCTATAATGCGTCTTACGAAGCAGTTACCTCTACAAATATATAGTCCGCGTTCATTTTACGACATAGCATGCGTTTAATGAGGCAGCGCACCCGTTTCTGTTCCGGCCAATGGCAACGCTGGCCAATGGCAACGCTGCGTGTCGGAAAAGGGGATTCCCCGATTCGAAAAGTTGAGTCCCCGATTCTATAAGCTAGCCTTTTTGGGGGAGCTGAAATTTTGATGGAATGAAATGTCTGCGAGGTCGAGTCTATCTGCCAAGTTTCAGCACGATTGAATGATTGTAAGTGATCGAATTAGTCGTCGCAAGATTTGACTTTTTAGCCTGTGGCTCAAACATTCAAGCAAGCAAGCAAGCAAGATTTCCGCAAGTTAAAGTAGATGGATAAATAAAATACAGCCCGTAAAAACAAAGTTTTTTACTATATCCATCTAGTATCCTATAACGTGTACTCTGAAAATAGTCCGCGTTCATTTTACAACATAGCATGCGTTTAATGAGGCAGCGCACCCGTGTCTGTTGCGGCCAATGGCAACGCTGGCCAATGGCAACGCTGCGTTTCGGAAAAGGGGATTCCCCGATTCGAAAAGTTGAGTCCCCGATTCTATAAGCTAGCCTTTTTGGGGAGCTGAAATTTTGATAGAATGAAGTGTGTGCGAGGGCGAGTCCATCTGCCAAGTTTCACGACGATTGAATGATTGTAAGTGATCGAATTAGTCGTCGCAAGATTTGACTTTTTAGCCTGTGGCTCAATCAATCAAGCAAGCAAGATTCCCGCAAGTTAAACTAAATGGATAATAAAATACAGCCCGTAAAAACAAAGTTTTTTACTATATCCATCTAGTATCCTATAGCGTGTACTCTGAAAATAGTCCGCGTTCATTTTGCAACATAGCATGCGTTTAATGAGGCAGCGCACCCGTGTCTGTTGCGGCCAATGGCAACGCTGGCCAATGGCAACGCTGCGTTTCGGAAAAGGGGATTCCCCGATTCGAAAAGTTGAGTCCCCGATTCTATAAGCTAGCCTTTTTTGGGGAGCTGAAATTTTGATAGAATGAAGTGTCTGCGAGGGCGAGTCTATCTGCCAAGTTTCATGACGATTGAATGATTGTAAGTGATCGAATTAGTCGTCGCAAGATTTGACTTTTTAGCCTGTGGCTCAAGCAAGCAAGATTGCAAGATTGCAAGATTTCCGCAAGTTAAACTAGATGGATATAAAATACAGCCCGTAAAAACAAAGTTTTTACTATATCCATCTAGTATCCTATAATGCGTCTTACGAAGCAGTTACCTCTACAAATATATAGTCCGCGTTCATTTTACAACATAGCGTCCGTTTAATGATGCAGCGCGCCCGTTTCTGTTGCAGCCAATGGCAACGCTGGCCAATGGCAACGCTGCGTTTCGGAAAAGGGGATAACCCCGATTCGAAAAGTTGAGTCCCCGATTCTATAAGCTAGCCTTTTTGGGAGAGCTGAAATTTTGATAGAGTGAAGTGTGTGCGAGGGCGAGTCTATCTGCCAAGTTTCACGACGATTGAATGATTGTAAGTGATCGAACTAGTCGTCGCAAGATTTGACTTTTTAGCCTGTGGCTCAATCAATCAAGCAACCAAGCAAGCAAGCAAGATTCCCGCAAGTTAAACTAGATGGATATAAAATACAGCCCGTAAAAACAAAGTTTTTACTATATCCATCTAGTATCCTATAATGCGTCTTACGAAGCAGTTACCTCTACAAATATATAGTCCGCGTTCATTTTACAACATAGCGTCCGTTTAATGATGCAGCGCGCCCGTTTCTGTTGCAGCCAATGGCAACGCTGGCCAATGGCAACGCTGCGTTTCGGAAAAGGGGATTCCCCGATTCGAAAAGTTGAGTCCCCGATTCTATAAGCTAGCCTTTTTTGGGAGAGCTGAAATTTTGATAGAGTGAAGTGTGTGCGAGGGCGAGTCTATCTGCCAAGTTTCACGACGATTGAATGATTGTAAGTGATCGAACTAGTCGTCGCAAGATTTGACTTTTTAGCCTGTGGCTCAATCAATCAAGCAACCAAGCAAGCAAGCAAGATTCCCGCAAGTTAAACTAGATGGATATAAAATACAGCCCGTAAAAACAAAGTTTTTTACTATATCCATCTAGTATCCTATAATGCGTCTTATGAAGCAGTTACCTCTACAAATATATAGTCCGCGTTCATTTTACGACTGCGGCCAATCACAACGCTGGCCAATCACAACGCTGCGTATCGGAAAAGGGGATTCCCCGATTCGAAAAGTTGAGTCCCCGATTCTATAAGCTAGCCTTTTTTGGGGAGCTGAAATTTTGATAGAATGAAGTGTGTGCGAGGGCGAGTCTATCTGCCAAGTTTCACGAAGATTGAATGATTGTAAGTGATCGAACTAGTCGTCGCAAGATTTGACTTTTTAGCCTGTGGCTCAATCAATCAAGCAAGCAAGCAAGCAAGCAAGATTCCCGCAAGTTAAACTAGATGGATAAAAAAAGAGGATTAGGCCACTAGGTCAGCATCAAAGCTGTGCAATATCTAATCGGTTAACCGTTAAGGCCTATAAAAATATTTGCTATAAAATGTTCGATGTATACAGAATATACCACCTGTAGCGTGCCCAAGCGCTTTGATCGTAACGCTCGTTACTTTCAGCTAATAAGCCCCAAGGTTTGTTTACCATTAATTTTGGCCACATCTTAGCAGTTCATTAGATAATCAAGCAGTTCTTTCAAGTTTATAGTTTAATAAGTTGAAAGTTCAATGAAGTCTTGCACGTCAAAAAATGAGTTCAATGTCTACAATACAAAATATCAATAGAATGCTATTTAGTTCTAGGTATACATAAACTAGCATGCCTTTAGGGGGGCCGGTGGCGCATTGGATAACATCTGGCACGGAGACCGAGAGGTACCGAGTTCGAGCCCCCGTTGGGCGGATATGCTTTGTAGGCTGCTATTAGCGCCGTTGTATTGCAGGCTGTCTGTTATGTTAGTAGTTAAGATTTAAATTGCATAACATGTAAATGTACAGCGCAGTGCGTTTGTCAGGCGCTTATTAAAGAAAAGATATTATTATTATTATTATTAGTTCTAGGTGCTGTACATAAACTAGCATCTCTTTCGAAAAAACTAGATTAAGTTTTATTTGCGATGATGCCTAATCTAACCTACCACAACGCAGATCTTTCGAAGATGTGATTGTTCTACCTTGTACTTGTATTCGCCCCCAAATTTAAGTCACTGTTGAATCATTTTATTTATCCACAGTTTAAATATGTCAGTGGTCTTTGCAGTTATTGCAAGCTACTCCCGTTGTTTTGTGCGAATGCTTCCTGTAAACTGGCTTCTCACTTCATCTTCAGTATCTGTTTGAGCTAATAAGTTATAAGTTGTAAATCTGTAGCTGTTGACAAACTTTTACGTAGAAATATCGGTTTACGTTGTGATGCTGCATTTAGCCATTTTCAGACAGATATCGCGTATTATTATTTATTTTGATCACTTCCAGTTTTCAAAAGACAAATAAGTAAGCAAGCAAATGTAGCCCTGCATTCCCTCTTCAGAATGGTATATTTGTTTCTCTTCCAGGAAGAAAAATGAATACGCTATGGTCGAAAAACTAAGGGAGGTGGATACACCCTTCTGGTACCTCGGGTATATCGGGTATAACTTTTGAATGGCGTGAGATACCACCAAGATGTTTATCTCAAAATGTGCCCAAATGAATCTGCTACAGCTACCTAAAATGTAAAATTATAATCCATATGAAAAAAATTCTGCATAAAAACCTATGGGTGGGGGTGGTAAACCCCCCCTTGGTAGCCCGATGGTTAACAACTCCACTCTATAGCAACTGATCGTTCTTCTCATTAAATACCAAATTCAATCGAAAAGGCCAGGAGCACTGGAGCGGTTTGTTTGACTATCGCCCAGCCATCACCCAACTGATGTGTTTCGGTTCTACAGCGGCAAAACCTCGCTTGAGTTAGCAGACGATACTTTGAGTACCGTTAAGATTTAACTCACCCAATCACGACAGCCCACATCGTTGTTCACATACATAGTCCAGAAGTGTAAAATATCTCGAACCCCATCTATTGTTTTATCACTTAAAATGCCGATTGTTTACGCTGGTAAATTAATTAACTCTCTTGGCCATCTTACAACTCGCGTAATTGATCTAATACCCAATTATCAACAACTCTTAACATTAAATCAATCAATCAATCAATCAATAACTTTATTGCATCAACTGCAGCAACTGAACATCAGGGTTTAACAAACAAAGCATCATAAAAAGTTAACATAATATGCTCATTCATCGAGAACATTGTCAGTTGAGGCAATAGGTGTCCCCGAAGGGACCAATGGTCCCGCTAGACGGGGATACCCAACAGTGTCAGGCAAACAGGTCCTTTGATGGTTCTTCTAGCATTTTGTATTATTTTATATTAATCTCCTTAATTAACCTAGTCTAGCTTAACTAGTGTACACTCCATCTAATAGAGCATGTCATACAATATTATGTTACGATAGCATTGTGTGGTAAATGGACATCGCTACACTGCCCCGCACATGTTTAGGCCTGCAACATGAATAATAATTTTCACCATTAAAAGGCTACTTATTGTCATAATTTTTATGATCAATATAATATGAAGAATCCTTGCTATGAGGGCGTCGCAGAGAATAAAGAGAAAAAAGAATCTGTCTAGAAACCTTTTCCATCCATGTACATTGTGGAGACTATCAAGAAAGTAATCCTACTGCGTTGGTAGGAAAAGTGCATGGAGATGCTATAATTTAAAGCAGAAAAACTGTAAGTAGATTTGGTAACTGCATTAAGATTCATTATTGGACTCGCTTGGTCTCGCTATATATATATATATATATATATATATATATATATATATATATATATATATATATATAACTCCTTCCGTTCTTTTGGCCATCTTACAAATGTATTTATCGCCTAGCGTTCAATCACTCCTTGTTTCTCGCTTAATTAAGCATTCCTCTTTCATCAGCATTCCACATCGAGCATGATTGGATTCTCATGGATTAAACGGGCCGCATGACTTGGCTGATTGCTGTAGAAAACGAATAAAATTGCTAGTTCGCTGACATAAGCGCTATAGAAATTCTTTACTTCCCTAATTACTGTAATGTATCTTTACGAAATGTTAGACCTAACAATTTCCAGTGGACTTGACAAGATGGACAGACATTTGCATCATTTGCTATAGGTGTGTAATGTTTTCTCCGCACTGAATAGGTCTACATATCATCGTAACATATGCCATATTTTAAAAACTTCTGCATTCCTGTTTCACTGTAATTAGATGCGCGACATCAGATTGAAATAAACTGACAAAGTAACGTTTGATAAATGTTTCCTGTAAAATCCCACAACAGGGTGTCTGTGTCGGCATAAACAACCTCTTTGTCTTCATCATAAGCCTGCTGTCTCTGTTTTATCGGACTGCTCTTCAGCTCTCTCTGTCTCTTTGTCTCTCTCTCTGTCTCTGTCTCTCTCTCTGTCTCTGTCTCTCTCTCTCTCTCTGTCTCTCTCTGTCTCTGTCTGTCTGTTCTGATTACGGCTTGTTTTGGTGCGACATCGATTGATCCTTTGCGCACTAGACGTTAGCGCTATATGACATCTGTCTCTAACTGTATACGACTCATTTAATATATTTTGCGTCTATCGGTGTTTCTGTCTCTGTCTTTGTCTCTGTCTTTGTCTCTGTCTGTCTCTGTCTGTCTCTGTCTGTCTGTCTTTGTCTGTCTGTTTCTCTGTCTCTCTGTCTCTCTGTCTCTCTGTCTCTCTCTGTTTCTGTCTCTGTCTGTCTGTCTGTCTCTCTCTCTCATCTATATATGTCTGTCTCTCTGTCTGTCTGTCTGTGTGTGCCCGTCCTGGTATCTATATTGTATCTGCTTATCTGTATTTCTGTCTGTGTGGGTGTGTTTATATGTTCGTGCATTAGTTATTTGTGTGATTCAAGCATTATTGCCAATCGTTTCCCTTTCACTGCGTTGTTCCTTGGGACTTGTGGGACCACAATATGTCGAACTCAGACCTCCGCACTAGCAATCATCATGTTGGCAATGCACTCGTGTATGACCCCACTTAAGGTCACCGACATCGGCGACAAGGTCAGCGACAGAAAACGTAAATCACATACGGATCAACTCCCGTAGGCGGGGCGTAACTATAGATACACAACATTAAAATAGGCGTGGGTTATTTGTTCAACAGTCGAGTAGGCGTAGCTTAGTAGGCCACTCAACCCAAGGCAGTGTTGAAATAGCTTACCACGCCATGCTTAGGCCTATTGAGGGGAGGCTTAACCCTCGGGCTACCAAGAGGGGGGTTACCCCCCCCCCCTACGTTTCTATGCATAATATTTTTTCTTCATATGGAATATAATTTTTACATTTTAGGTAGCTCTAATAGATTCATTTGGGCACATTTTGATGTAAACATCATGGTGGTATCTCACGCCGTTCAAAAGTTATACCCGATATAGCCGAGGTACCAGGGTCCCCCTCTGGTACCTCGGCTTAGGTGGCACCCCCTTAGTTTTTCGTCCATAGCGTATTCACTATAATTCTTCTTAGAAGAGAAACAAATATGCCATTCTTTAGAGGGAATGCAGAGCTTCATTTGCTTGCTTACTTATTTGTCTTTTGAACACTGGAAGTGATCAAAATAAATAATAATACGCGTTATATGTGTGAAAATGGCTGAATGCAGCATTACAACGTAAACCGATAGGCCTATTTCTACATAAATTTTGTCAACAGCTACAGATTTAGAACTTATATTAGCTCAAACAGATACTGAAGATGAAGTGAGAAGCCAGTTTACAGGAAGTATTCGCACAAAATAACGGGAGTAACTTGCAATAACTGCAAGGACCACCGACATATTTGACCGCCGTGAACAATAACGTGAAGTCTTGTTTCATGTTGCCTTTAGATTTCGCTGTACCTAATACAGACTATGGACTAGTTTGTAGGTTATTGTTACAAATGAAGCATCATTATGTTTAAAATGCTCTTGGATACATAGAACAGTTTCAAAACACACACAATCTTAAATTTGTTTATCCAAAAAGTACAAAATGTACTCAATAATATAAAATATCGCTACTTATCGGTTCCGTTGTTAAAAATTATGTAATTTCGAGGTGCATTCACATAATGTACAACTAAATACACCATGTTGTTCAGAAATGAATGCTGAATCCACTGCTGTATAACAAGTTATGATATGTGAAACCAAACACGAAATCCATGGGGATGGTAACCACCACCCCTTGGTAGTCCGTGTCACAAAAAACCTTGGTAGCTTGAGGGTTAAAGTGTCACTTAATATATGTTCATTGGTAAAGCGAACGTGATTGTTTGATTAGGCAACAAAACTCATGTCAAAATATTTTTTCAAGATGCATCATAATTTTCAGGCCGGAATATTTTACGTTAAAGATGTCAATTTTTGCAAAGTGGCAAATGACAACAACAAGGCCAGAACAGATCGAGAGGGTGGAAGGCGATCCAGATGGCACGGGCCTACGAATTTGAGGGGCCTACAATTCCTGATTGAGAGTCAAAGATCGTTTGAATGCATTAACAATTTTGAGCATCAACAGTGTCAAGGCAGAGTTGCTGGATTATCTCAGTGATTATCTCATTCATTGATGAATTTGCCCAAAGAAAAACACGTAAAACATTTTTGAATGTGAAGAAGTGATGAGCGTTTCTGATGTGATGTTCTGACATTCAGAATAGAGAATATAAATCGTTCTAGTTCTTTTATTCTGCTCTGTTACTGGTAAGTTGTAATTACATCAAATTCATATAGGCTACGCTACAGTAAACTATTATACATGTATATAGATACAGTAGGCCTACTCATATCATCATAATTATGTAGTTAGCACAGATTAATTACCAAAATACTTAATGAACAGTTGGAAATTAATGGGGCCTAGAGTTCCCATCTGGCCTAGGCCCATGACCAGCTTTGCACGGGCCTGACAACAACTAGACAATCTAAGCGTCGGCAGACTTTCAGGTAGGCGTCTGTGGGACGTCATTGTATTGTTACAGTAGGCCTATTGTATTTAGAAATTTATAAAGCGCTTCTCACAGTAATACCCAATCAGAAGCGCTCCCAGTGCGAAGAACTCTGCGAAAAAGAAACGTCTTAAGACAACGAGAAGAGGCCGAAATACCCACAGTTAAGGTCACAGATCGAATGGTAGAGGGAAGGCCATTCCAGAGCATAGGACCAACAGATGCATAAGCGCGATGCTGGGCAGTAGCAGTCCGCGACCGAGGTACGAGAAGGTCATGCCGGTCTAAGGAGCGGAGTGAGCGACCAGAGGCAGCCGAAAGGTGTCGGCGAATTGAATCACAAAGATAGCGCGGGACCAGACCTAAGAGCACCCTGGATGTAAGTAATAGAATTTTAAACCGAATTCGGGCGATGAGAGGAAGCCAATGTAACTGTAATAACCTACTCTTGGCCTGGAGAGGTCTTACCTGGATTGACGGCTTCGCTAAGCAACATCAGGCTTTCCAGGCAGACGACCAGTAACAGAAATCTTAGAATCATCTGGAAAATAAACAACCACCAACTCATTCAGTAAATGTTTGATATGGCATGTGATCTCAGCAAAGAATCATCTAACCATGATACGCCAGTCGTTAAAATGCGTAAGATGGGAAGTGATTGAATTAGTGATGTAAGTGGACGAGTGATTGGGATTGCAATTAACTGGTAATTTAGCAGCAGCCTCTCCCATTGTCCGCCTTCTTCCTTCCTTCAGTTTGTCTGTTTGTCGCATCGTCTCTCTCTCTCTCTCTCTCGCTCTCGCTCTCGCTCTCGCTCTCTCTCGCTCTCTCTCTCTCTCTCTCTCTCTCTCTCTCTCTCTCTCTCTCTCTGTCTTTCTGTATAACCGTCTGCCTGTCTGCCCATCCATTCAATCATCCATCCAACCCGAACCCGCCCGCCCGCCCCATTCTTCCATTCATCCATTTTGCCTTTCTATTTCGGTCCCTGCTTCTCCCTCCTTCCTACCCTTCTTTCTTTTCTCCATCCATCTTCTAATCCCTCCCTCCTTTCTCTCTGTTCTCTTTCCATTCCTATCGCCCGTCACACGTCCCCCTCCCTCTCATTTTCATTCCATCCATGCGTTCACCCTTCCTTCACACCTCCCTTGCTCTTCCACCCTCTCCCTCCGTCTATTCCTTCCTTTCTCCCTCCATTCCCCTTCTCCTCGTAAGTCTTCCTCTCCTTCCCTTCGGTCGCTTACCGTCATGGAGGCGATAACTACCTTCCCACCTCCATCCGTCATTATTGCGCCGACGGTGTCCATGGCATACGGTGGCCGCTCGTCACAGCCAGCTGGGGCTAATTGCCAGCGCCGGTCGCCGTTTATGCAGCGCCAGTTTAAGGATCGTTTTTAACCGGGGTTCTCAGCGACTGTTAGGGCCCGAACGGAAATAATTCACGAGGCGAAAGTCAACGTATTGAAGAAGGAGACAGACAGACAGACAGACAGACAGACAGACAGACAGACAGACAGACAGACAGACAGACAGACAGACAGACAGACAGACAGACACAGAGAAAGAGAGAGAGAGGGAGAGGGAGAGAGAGAGTGAGAGAGAGAGAGAGAGACAGACAGACAGACAGACATACACAGAGAAAGAGAATGAGAGAGAGAGAGAGGGAAAAAAGAAAGAAAGAAAGAGACAGACACACAGACACTCAGACACTCAGACAGACAGACAGAGACAGGTAGACAGACAGAGAAACAAGAAGACAGACAGACAGAGACAGACAGAGAAAGAGAGAGAGAAACAGAAAAGACATACGGACAGAAAGATTAGAGAACGAGACACAGAAAGACAAACATACACAGGCTAACAGCCAGACACAGACTGAGAGACACAGAGAAATAGAGACAAGAAGAGATAGAGAAACAGATAGATAGAGAAACACAGAAACGGACAGAAAGAGACAGATACACATAGACGCAGAGAGACAGATACAGACTGCGGCCGACAGACAAAGAATGACAGAGATAGAGAAGGACAACTAAGCTTAATGCCAATTAGTGTCCGTACAGCAATTTTTCAGCAGACGAAAAATATACCAACAGAGATATACAGATAGAGACAGATACAATTATACATACACAGACAGACAAGAAGACTTACATTCAGACGAACAGCACGGTCTGTGAAGATAATATATATATACGCAGGATGACGAGGTACGAAACTAAAGCATGTCATCTGAGGCTGCGAATCCATAGGAAAACTCTCTTGCACTCTCAACAGCTTATTATCAGTCTGTCTTTTGCCTGTCTGTCTATATATATATCCTTTTTAGACTATATATATCTATGCATTTCTATTCTACAGGTAAATAGGTATATTCTATAGTTTCTATTGATATATATATATATATATATATAACTAGTTAAGATTTGTTAAGGATTAAAAAATAGCAGAATTAACTAATTATTCGGTCTGCCACTCGAGTACAGCAATGATGTAAGGGTGACCCTACTAGTCGGGACTTGTTCCCTTTAGGGTTCTCTACCCCCGTTGTTTTCCTACTATCATACTGTAATTATGATGATTGTATGCTTTGCTTCTGTTGAAAACAATAAAATTTATGGTTATGGTTATATTTTACATATGATAGTCAGAATAAGCTTATATATGTATCTGTTCTAATCGATATAATATGTCTAGCCATCAATAGATGGAACAGTTCTATCTATTGATGGATAGACATATTCTATTGATAAAGGAGATAGACCAATCGACCGACCTTTAGATAGACAGATAGACAGAGAGACAAACAGACAGACAAACAGACAGACAGATAGAAGCACTACAAACACACTGATAGCGAGAAAAGAGATAAAGGAAGATACATACATAGGCCTATACGGATGAAGACAGTATAAGTGCAGTACATGTATATATATACTGTAGACACGGAATGTAGACTTCTAAGACGGAGATACGGATCAACTGCCACCCAGAGTTCCACAGAGTCAGATTAAGAGACAGACAGAGACAGTCACAGTGGATGGAAAATTAAGATGGAGGAAATGTGAAGACGGGCTTAGCAACCGTTTGGCACATGCGACGAAAGAACTGGAACGAGAACAACCTCAGTGTTTATGTATGTGCAGATGACATTTGAAGTCATGTCAGGAAATGACGTTCTATTACGCAAATGTCTGTGCTTAATTATTGTACAAACGTTTTATCAGTATGCCCCACCCAGCGACTGCATGGCTTCGCTCTTTGTCTCAGCTTATACTTTCGGTTACTGCATTCTAGTTCTGGTCAAGGTATATTCCATAAGCCGGAACTAAGGCTACGGTATACGCAGGTATCACTCACGTTAAGTGATTCCAACTTAATCTGTTTTTTCATCTGGATTTTGCTTTTGACTTCCTGTTAATGACGTACTGCATATAAGCAGATTCCACATCCGGTTTATTTTTTGTAATTGCAGCTGCAAATGAAACTTGTATATCATCACTCAGGGTTCTTTTCTTTCGGTTAAAGATTTGACTTTCGGTTTATTTCAATTCCGAATTGCTTTACTTTCTCTTATTTACTACGTATACGTATTATAATAGCTGAGCAGTGCCCCAGAGTATCTTTCTGACTATATGCGAAAGCCGTTATCTGCGACCTCATCTCGTTCCTTGCGCTCTGCTGATTGGCTAGATCTTTTTGTTCCTAGGACTAGGACTGCCTTGGCTCAACGCCGGGCATTTGCTGTGGTTGGTCACTCTACTTGGAATGACCTTCCCCCTCATTATGGGCTAAACTAATGACTAGTTTTTCCTCTTTGGTCTCTCGTTCTTTAAAGACGTTTCTTTTCCCCGGGGTTTTCGTGCTGAGAGCGCTTCTGAATAGTTATTCTGAGAGAGGCGCTATATAAATCTTTATATACAATACAATTACTCTCGGTTATTTTACTTCCGGCAAAAGTGCTGCACTTCTGGTCAGTGACTTCAACTTCTGGTTATTTGTTGCACCCAGTTACATTTATTCTGGCTAGAGTGCAGCACTTCCTGTCAGTGACCTCTACATCCGGCTAATGGCTTCTACTTCCTGCCAGTTTACTTCGGTAATTTTACATCTTTAGTTCTACTTTCGGTTAGTGATTTGAACTTCCGCTGTCCCACCCTGCTTTCGGTGATTTTGCTCGACCCTTAGAGTCCCTCTGTCTGGCCTCCTGTGATGTAATAAAATTTACGAGACTAAAATTTACGAGACTAAGTCGGTGTCGCTAACTGAAAGTCATGGCGCGAAATTGCTTCCCTCTCCACGCAAAGTCCAATCAATACAGGCGTAACCGGAAGCGAGTTTCTCTCCTCCTGCCGCCATCTTGAATTTGCGTTCATCCATGGCCCATCTAATTTGTTGTCATATAAAGTCAGTGGCCTGCGTGCAAGGACCAGCGATTAAGCATGTTGTCTCGTGTACTATATGAAGTCATTGGTTTTACACAGGGCGGTCATGGTTTCGGTCTTTAACGCTGTACGGGTGAGCACAAGCGCAAAGATGGATTTGCATAAATTTGCCTAAATTTACATGTTTTTGCATGAAAGAAACAGAGATCATCAGTAGTATAGTTTCATGCAATAGAACCAGGACAGCTTGGCGATTGAACGCGAGGGAAAGTATAGAGGGACTGAGCGAAGCAACAGGAAGGCAAGGTAATGGAAAGACAAAAAGAAAGAAAGAGAAGAGAAGTGACGGAATGAAGTAAGGAATAACGAAAGGAAGAAACGAAAGAAACAGGGATGGAATGGTAGTAGAATTATAAAGGATGAGAGCGAGGAAAGAAAGGAAAG